>PVKS010002852.1:0-111975 GCA_004027875.1 Aplodontia rufa | reverse complement strand
TCTACTGCCATACCAGAGTCACTGTTTCTGCAGCCGAGGCTCTTACTGTCTGCATCTTCTACCGCTGCTGATCTCTCTGCCGTCTCTGCTGCTGCTGCCTCTCTGACTCTCTCAGGCAGCAGGCGTTGGTCTCTCAGGCAGCTTTGCTCCTGGCTGCTGCTTGCTGTTTCCATGCTGCTTCTCTGGCTGCTTCAGGACAGGGCTGCTTGCTTCTGGACAGGGCTGCTCTCCTCTTTGGCTGCTTCCTCCTTGGGCCGCTCTCTCTACCTGACTAGCTGCTACTCTATCCATTACAACAGCCAATAGGGGTATAGTGAAACGCGTTTATCCAATTGTACCAATGAGTGACCAAATAGCTTAGTCCTGCGGTCAGGCATTACGTCACTAAGGAAGATACAAGCCAGCTGGGTCAGAGTTGTTTACCACCAATTCTTCTACAAGCCAGCTGGACCTCATGTTGGGGGATCCCCAACAAAGTCTGTCACCAGGTCAGTTGGAATGAAGTCCTTTAAATCCATATTGATCAACAATGTCCAAAATCTTCGCTTGGGTCTTGTCTATCCTCTATGGATCCTGTTCCACACTTAGAGTTTAGAGTCCCTGCATTTCCCTTTTTTAAAATTGTAGTCTGACCTGTCAATCCGCTCCTTCTCTGCATTTATATTTATGGCTCTTAGAAGTTCTTTCATTGGGGTGTTGACTCTTAAATTCTTCCATAAAATAAAAGTTTAGCAGATACACTAAATTGGTCTAATGAAAAAGTTATACTTCGAGCAAATATGTATGCCATGAAATTGAATGTTTCCTACCAACCCATAAGGGTATATTTCATTATTCTTCTCACTTCTCATTTGCTAACCTCTGGGCGTATTTAAACGAAGATCCTGATCAGCTCTGATGGATGCTGATATTTGGCCAGATGTATGACTTCAGAGTAAAGTGAGGGAATGACTCAATTATCCTTGCTCATGCCTGAATTATCTGTGTAATTGGGACAGCAAAGTGCAGGCAAAGAATGTTGCTTATTGCTATTTTTAAGCGCTGCTCCTGCTGCGTTGTTCTTCTTATGTTTCACTGGTGCTGTCACTGGTTTTAAATATTTTACATATCATAATTAATGATTTGGTTGCACCCTGAGGCTTTCTCAGCAAAAGGCACAATTTTGCAAATTGAATACCGAATAATTACGTAGGTGATATCATTTATGAATAGGAAATGAACAGATATGTTGGTGTGCCTTCAGTTCTATGTATTTAAAGAGCATATTCTCAATTTATGAGTGATGGTTATAAGGGGACTATTATTAGCAAAGTTTCAGGTATATGTAGGAAGAAAATTAGCATTAAAATGATGATAATTGATCTTTACTGATATAAGGAAAGAATTGTCTATTTGACCTGCTTGATGGTAAAGTGGAAACATTTTCATCTGCAAGCTTGAATCTTTCTGCTTTGTTCCCATTCTATACAGAAAGTGGGCTCTAGCCCTTACACACGAAACAAAATAAAACTCAATCGAATGTTGGACTTCAGGCAGGTTGTAGTACTGTATTTTCAGGCCATGTGTTACATAATTATAATTACTAGGTGTTTCCAATTTAGTGAACCCTTTGGTTTACTAAGTAATGGATTACATTCATTTAAAGTTAGGTGTCTTCCTTCAGAGGGAAACCTGTTTTAATACTCAACCTAAAAAGATGCTTCCATAACCAAAGACAACTTGGCTATAAATAGATAGTAATGATGTTATTGCAGCTGGGGAGATTTCATCCCATTAGAAACTTCACTCAGAAATGTAGAGGGGTGCTTAATAATGAATGAATGTGATTTAAGGCCGCTTTATACTGATGACACTTTTCCTATAAATATTACAGAGACGTTTAAATTTTTATCTCCCGTAATTCTAATGAATGAATTTTCCTGACCCTTACTGAAAATGATACCTGTAAAGTCTGCAATTTACTGATGATTGCTTGGGCTATTAAAGAGACTTGGATTTCAAAACATTTTCATTTCATTCATAGATTCCTGTAATGCTTTTGGAACCAAAATTTAAAAAATCTGGGTTGGATGTGCTTCTAACATTATTTGGGAGAATGTTGTAGTTTTTTCAGCAACTAACTTCCTTAACACATTAGAAGTCCAATTGAAGTGGGAGTGTGGGTGCACAGATGAAGTCACTTTCCTGTGCTTGATGTGATAGGAAGCAAATAATAATAAAAGAAAAGAGGCTGGCAGTGCTACTGTTATATTTTGAGTGAGTGTGTTCAACCCATTTCCGTTCACAGTACAAGACCTTCTCCTGCCTTCCAGATTGATGCTGTATCAATTGTAAAGCACTGAGAACCCAAAAGTCTTGCTATAATTATTTATAGCATTATCAACAACCAACAAATAACTACCAAGAATAATTAAGTTCTATCAAATACAAGAGAGAATGATCCTACATATGGATAGAATTTGTAAAATTCTTTCAGCTATTATAGTTTAACCCAGAAATAGAGTTTCTGATTTTTGTTATTGATTTATTTCATCTTTTAATTGAAAGCTATCTAAATTGCTGAACTTACATGATTTGGGTGGAAAGTATAGAAAGCATATTAATCATTCAGTGAATGGTTTTTGAGAAGCTGCTATGATTCCATCATGGTACCTGGGGTAAGGTGTTCTATTTCAAAAAACACAAAGTTCAGAAGAATACGGACATGAAAAATACTAGAAGAACAGATCAGGAGGAAAAAAACTGGGAAGTTTTCCAAAAAATGATGTTGGACTGAATTTTGAAGGATGAAAACACTCTTCTTGAGAGAAAACAATTTTAGGTGGAGAACAGGCATTCAAAGCAGCCATATGCAGGGAACAAAATTTAACTTCTCTGATAACAAATGTGTTCCAGATTCATTCGTTTCCTTCTTCCCAACTCCCATATTTAATTAGCCACTGTAAATTTGATTCCTCCTCCTCATATTTTCTGAAGCTTTGCTCTTCCTCTCATCTACCCTACTGCTTCTGTGTTAGTTTGGGTCATTTTTCTTTCTTCCCTCGCTGGGCCATCACTGCAGCCTGTGTGGCTCTAGCACTACTTTCTTTCATCCCACTGCTATAGGGATCTCTAAAGGAGTTTCTTAAAACACTTCTGCAATCATATAACTCCCGTCTTTTTACTCCGTTAAGTCCTGGACGAAGGCCGGACTGCAGCACACTGTTCAGGACCTCTTCTCTGGGCACATCCCCGTATCCACACTCACTCTTCCTGGGACGGATGGATCCACTCACAGCTCTCCAAACATTGTATGCTGTTTTCTATCTCCCTGCTTTTGCATATTCTCTTTCTATGCCTGGACCACCCTTAATAATCCTTTGATCCCTTCATGTTTCTCAAGACACATATTATGTATCTTCTCTTTTTGGAAGTAGTTCCTTACTCCTCCAGCTCTAGTCAGATACTCTTCTGATATGCTTTTAGCATAATAATGTGCATGGTGGAAATCATCAATGAATGAATGAATGACCTACTTCTTCCTAGAAGTACAGTGTGTTCGTTATTCTTATGCATTGATATCAATGTCTTAAGGAAAAATTCATCTTGAAGTTGTCCTTTAGTTTAGTTTTGTTTTTTTTTTTTTTTTTGCAAAACCATTCGGCCAAGACAGTCCTTAGTTCTAGACTGATGCATAAATACTTATTGCTTAAATGAATGAAGGATCTTAGTGTATTGGGTTGAATCATGTCCCCAAAAAGATGCAGAAATTTAAAACCCAGTACCTGTGAAGTGATCTTATTTGGGAATAGGGTCTCTGCAGAAGATCAAAGGTTAGATGAGCTTATTAGAGTAGTTCTTAATCTAACATGACTGTGACCTAATAAAAAGTGGACATTTGGGCATAGAGAAAGGAACCATGTATGAAGACTAGAGTTATATCATTGTAAGTCAAGCAATGCCAGGTGTTGCCAGCAAATGAACAGAAGCTAGGAAAGAGGACTTGAGTATATTCTCATTCACATGCTCCAAAAAATCCAACCCTGCAGTCCCTTGATCTCAGACTTTTAGCCCAAAGGGCTGTGAAACAATAAATTTATGTTTCCCTAAGCCACTTACTTTGTGGTACTTTGTTATGGGAGCTCTGAGAAGGGGACAGAGATGTAGGTTTTCTCATCACATACAGGCACTTGCATGAATGTGTAGGACTGCAGTGGCTTCTCAGGAAACCTGTGGATGTAGTGAAGGTAGAAGGCTAAGGATCACTGTCAACCGTGGCGTGGCTTGTGAGAATGTTGTTGTGGCTGTTATGTAAGAGGATACAGATCCTTGTGGTCAGGTGGTGGGGGCAATCTACACCTAAACAGTTCAGAATTAGATCCTCAGCTTAGTGGTCTAGACATGTTTTTACAAAATTCTCCTAAGGTGATGTGACTGTACACCCCAGTTAGTGACTCTGAAGTCCTGACCTTTGCTTTTGCTGTGCAGGCTGGCTCCTGCAGGGCCATGCTGCCTCCCTCTGGGATATTTCTCTTCTCTGTGTGTATTCTACTAATGATGCCCCGAGACAGTGGGAGTGAGACAGGTCTCCTGGATCATTTTCTGATGAAGCTTTGCCCACTGACAATAAATTTATGTTTACTTCTATGATTAAAAATTTTTCTCGTTTTTAGTTTACCTCCCTTTCTGTTTTCCCACATTGACATGTGGTGCCAGTCTTGATAAAACTTCTGCAGTTTGCTACACTTTGCCACCATCTGCATTTAAGGAAACAAGCCTTTTTTTCTCCCTTCTCTGGGCCTTGTATTGTCTTTTTCTCTTTCTGCTTCTCAAATGTTGCTCTCAGCATCAGAACAGCTGAACTCAAACATTGCACAGACTAGTTAAATATATATCTTTCCAGATTAACTGTTGGTTTATTATCTGATTAAATGTTTTGCACTATTGAGTTTAAAGTAAATCAAAATCCCAAGAGGATCAGAGTGAGAAAGGGTATAGTGTTAAGTGTCTGTTTTACAAGGATTTAAAGAGGAAAGATACTTTAACAAGTAGGCTGATGTGCACAGGTATGGAGAAATATAGAGATTTAAGTTTTTTTTTAATTTGAAAATATCAAAACAAAATGGGATGAAGGGATTTGAATTTAGTGTACATAAAAGAGCTTGTAGAACTTGCTTGCATTTAGAGTAATCAGCTAGAGCATAACCTAAGTGGAAATGGATATGCTTGAAAAAATCTATATGCTCGTTGCAGAATGGTATGTTTGAGAGACTTGCTAAGTGCTTACATTAATACATCCTGAAGTTCTTTCTAATCAAACATATGATTGCATTACTATCCACACTGCCCTAAGTTGGATAGTTTCTTCATATGTTAGTGGTTTTTAAAATCACATATTTAGTCCTCATTGGATTGCGTTTTCAATTCATCATCTCCCATTACTCTAAAACGTGTGTTAGTTTTCACTAAACTTGGTAACTGGCCATTGTTATGCCTCGACATACCAGGCTGTCAATTTGGAGATGGTACATCTGTTGTTTCTTTGCAAATCAGGAAGTGTGTTTTGTACAATTAAACCAGTGTCTGTTTGTGAATGGGTTAGAGGCAAGTATATTTGCTGTGATGACAAGTGGAAATATTTTCCCTGTGGAAGCTCAAACCATTTTGGTGAAGCCAAGTTCAAAGCCCATCCAACATATGTCTATAGTGACTTGTGGCTGAAATTGTACACCTGCTTATATTATACATGAATTGAACCTGGTATCATGTGAATTGTTGATGGTTGAAACTTGAAACTACACGAAAATTATCTGGTTTCAGACTTGGTTTCCAAAGAGACTCAGACAATAGTTAGAGAATGTTCAGGTGAACCTGGGTGAGTTTGCATAATTCTTCTGGCTTAAGCCCTGGGCAATGTTAGTCATCCGATCTAGATCAGAGTTAAAACTATGAAGCAGACAGGATAAATAGTTAGGATAATAGACAGGGAAAAGTTTAACAAGGAGCAGGGATACATCAAAATAAAAGATGCTGATAAACACAAGTCTTTCCTAGAGAACAAGAGTGGAGGCATTGTTTTCTTCCCTCTTCTTTTACTTTGAAAATTTTTACTATTTCTTCTAGATTCAATTCAAATATCACCTTCTCTAGGAAACTTTCCTTGACCTGATTAGCATTATATAATTCTGTACTTTGTATTTCCTGCAATACTTTATTTCCCTCTGTTTTCGTAGTAAATATATTTTCTGGTATTTTTGTTTATTTCTTGCTTTTGCTTCCCTCTTCAACTCTAAACTCTAAAAAGAGAGAAACTTGTTTTTATTTGTAGTGTTCCCCCAGTACTCAATAGTCAACTGATATTTATCCTATGAATCAAACAGTTTAGGTTTATAAAGTGTCATTATTTTGGTTTAGCTGTTTAAAGAGTGAATGCAAGCAGAGTGTTGAGCCTTTGAAACATGCAGAGATGACAAAAAGTTGGTCTAGAGTTGTCAGATAAGCATTTGGATCTGTGATTGGGGCTTCAGAGCTTGATAAATATGGAGAATGGTGGAAACTAAAGCCTAAGTGAAAGTGAGCAGTGCTTAAGACCAAGGCTTTATAAAACAGAGGCTGAGTTCATTAATGACCAGTCACTGGTCTATCTCCTCTAGGATTAAGCAGGAGGAAATGAAACAGGAAGCTTTAGCTTGGTATAAAAAAGTTGCTCCATCTTGTGTTGTAAAGAGTTGTCAAAGAATTTTTCTGCTTCATACTTCATCCACTGAATCTGCACTGGCATCAAAGAAATGGTTCCTAATGTCAGTACATATTATACATTTTCACAGCTTAAAAACCTGTCCGGTCCCAGCCGGCAGGAACGGGACGGCTCTCATTTGGTGGTTGACTGAGAATGAAGTAGACCCATTGGCCCTGAGTTCTCCAAGCGCTTCATTTCTCCCTTTACCACGGCTAAAGGCCTCCAAGCGCTTCTGCCTTCTCTCTTTTAGAGGCAAGGTGTTAAAACTTTACATTTAGAGTCAAGGCTATTCACATTTTCTCTCTTTTAGAGTCCCTGTTTCTACCACTGAGGCTTTTCTTCCTCTCTTACTGCCTGCATGTTAGGTTTTCTTCCTCTGCGTCTGGTGCTGCTGTTTCTCTGCCTCAGCTTCTTCTGCTGCTCTCCTCTGTCTCCACCGCTGCTGCTTCTCTGACTAGTGGCTACTACTCTGTCTTGTTTCTGCCGCCTGCATGGGAAGGTCTCCTCTCACCAGTGTCATCTACTAGAGTCATCATCATCCTCTGTCTCCATACGCCCAGTATTTATCTGTTACAATAACCAACAGGAATACAGTACAAACACATTCAACCAATTGTAACAAATGAGCAGTCAAATACCTTAGTCACGGGGTCAGGCAGTTTGCTAATTACAAGCCAGCTGGGCCTCTTAGAGTTGTTTACCACCAATTCTTTTACAAGCCAGCTGGGCCCTTTACAGAGTTATTTACCACTAATTCTTTTCTCTGGCATCATGTTGGGCTTAGTCTCCAACAAAAACCCCCACTGAATATTTATTACTTTCAGAAGTATTTTCTAAACTCACCCAAAAATCATAATTCCCTATAGCAGGTTAAATAATAGAGATTTCTGACCATCTTCTGAGAGAAAACCTTGGGAGGTAGAGGCTTGGAATCTATTTTACTTTTTTTAATATAATATTTAATTAGTCTTATCATTAAGCAATTCTGAAATTATCTTCAGAATGAAGTGTCTTTGCTTAGAAAAACCCTCCAGATCCACATCCTGGCTGTGGCTTCACTTGCCTTGTCCTCTCATTATGTTCCAGAACTGGAAGTGTACTGTTTCGGATCTCTATTACTTTCTAAATGCTGTCATCTCTACCTAAATTCTATTCACACCTCAGAATTAATCCCAAATAACACTCTGGAAAACCATTTGTACCTCCCAGAAAAGGTACTACTTGTTATCTTATCACATACTCTTTAATCTTTACTTATCTTTGCAATATAGCAGGATATCCTTAAATTTCACAAACAATGCATAGTGCTTGGCACATAATAGTGCATCTCTACATTCATTTACTCATCAATTTATCTAATTATTCATTTATCATGTATTGCTTTCTTCCCATTTTGTGCCACATATCTCTTACCCATACATCTTTTGCCCTTTGTTTAAAGCGATCTCAAATGTAACCCCCTCCTTGATGATTGTCCAGGTGGATTTGGCTTTACCAGTGACCCCACTGTTTTATAATTTTCCATAATGACCACACTCTATTTTCCTCTCTACTTCTCTCATTATATGTGACCTTCTGACTAGGGTGCAAGTGGTTTGTGAACAGGGAGAAAATATTTATTTTTATTTGCATTAAACACACTAGAATGAAATGCAATGTTTGGCTGTATCTGTAATGATGTAGTTTTATACAAAAGATCCATAGTAAATACGTCACAATGCTAACACTTCTGAAACGTCAGTGATTTACTCATTACATGTTTGAAATGTCTATTTTTTTGATGCTTGAAATAATTTATAGTTTTAAAATATCATAATATTTTAGGGCAAGATTTTTCAGCTTGAGAACCATGTACTCCTGAGAAAAAATTTCATGAACTCCTTGAAATTATATATAATTTTTTAAGTATGTGCATTTTCCTGGAGAGTGTTCAAAACTTGAATTGCCTTTTCCAAGAGCTCTACCCCCTCAAATCATTTAAGAACAACACTTCTGGACTTGTAATAATGATGGCAAGTATAATTTATTTGTGCAGAATTTCACAATTTATAAAGAACTTACTCATGCATTAGGCTAATCATTCCTCCCAGCAGCCCCAAGAAGCAGTCATGGCAGGTGTTCCTACTCCATTGATGAGATAAGATAACCAGCACTTGGAGAGGTTAAGAGGCCCTGGTGGAGCTTGGGTCTCATGACTCCAGTGCTGCAGCTCTCTCCACTCTATGCATCAAGTGGTTTCTTTCCATAAATACTGGTTTGCTTAATCTTCTTTGGACATACGGAGTAGGTTAAACTCCTGTCAGCAGCAGACAAGCAGGTAAAACTTAAATTGCCCTTTATTCTTAATGAATGAGGTGAATTACTTTCCTCTCTCAGTAATTTGTCTTCAGTGTCCTGCTTGTGTATAAAAGGAATTTCCTCTTCTCTCTTTTATCCTAAATACAGATTAATTAGGAAATTCCCTGGACTCTTAGCATAGTCTTGTTCTTCATTGAGAGGCATTTGTTGAATGCATTTCATTTGCAAGTCTCTATACTTAGCACTAACAACTGTAAATAAAAGTGCTGATAGAAGGCAGGCAGCTGGACAATTAATGGCACAGTAAACTGGCTGGGCCAGTGAGCAGCAGAAAGCTACAGCCGTTGAAATGCTGATTCGGTGATAACCAGGGAATGCACAATGAGGATCTAGAAACATCCTTTGATCTAGTAATTCTACTTCTAGAGATTAGTTTTAAATAATTCTAGATCTTAAAAAAGTCTTTAGGCACAGAGTTGCATTATTGAAAATGTTAGAAGAATGGCAATAACTGAAGTCTCTTGCAATAGCTTAATACAATGTAAATTTTGATTCATCAC
The DNA here is from genome assembly GCA_004027875.1 of Aplodontia rufa. Taxonomy (NCBI): domain Eukaryota; kingdom Metazoa; phylum Chordata; class Mammalia; order Rodentia; family Aplodontiidae; genus Aplodontia; species Aplodontia rufa. Next base: position 102,399 of record PVKS010002852.1, on the reverse strand, counting down.
TGATTGGATAAACAATTGATCCCCCATCTTTTCTTTCCCTGACACCTTTAAGGCATGTGACACCTCTATCTGTAGCACTTGTTTACTACTGCAGAGATTCCTAGCTTCAGTAGCTGAAAAAGCAAGAAGAGATGAGTAAAATCCTCTCATGGAAGGCCAGAGTTATGCTTTAAAATATGCCTCACAAAGTTCTTCCTAGCATATCTCTCCTAACATAGGGAATCATGTTACTTCCTGGAAAATGAGTGACTTATGACATCAGGTAAAACTCTTCTCTTAATGAGGAAGACAGCAAAACACTCTCCCCTGCCTTGCCACATCATGGGAATTTTTCTTGTTTGCAATAATTGAAAAAAACAAAACACCTGATCTCCTGTTCCTCCAAGTGAGTGAATACAATTATCATTTTTCCCCCTGAAACTAATTTGATTTGGGTTTTTGTCATTTGCAGCCAAATTGCTCTCTACTGTAACAAGTTTGTATGGCTCATACCAATGTAAATGCACTAAAAGCAAAACAAATTTAAAAATTCTGGAAAACTCCAAAATTATATTCCTAGGAAACATTCTACAGAACTGTTCTCATACAGTGATTATTGACTGACTATAGAATGATTTTTCTCTTGCTTTTTCTACTTCTCTATTTTTTTCTTCCAAGATTTTCTTCAATAGATGTACACTTCATTTTAAATTGTAAACAGCAGCACTCACAACACAAGTAATTTGGCACCATGGCAACATCCCAGAGAGGAAGGAGTAAGGAAGGGAGAGACACAGGCAGTTAGATACAGATTGATTACTGAAAAGCATATTGTTTCCTTTTCACTTCTACCAATTGCTTCTTGGGGAAATATGCTAAGCTCTGCTGAAATGTTTAAGTTACCTGCTGTCAAACATCTATTGCTGTCATAAAGGTTAGCAGTGGAAAATGTTAAATCGACATTTGTTCTTAAGGAATGTGTAGGTGCTTTAATGAGAGAGAATGCCTGGTAAATAGAGGGAAAGGTTAAAAATGAAGGCTTTTACTTTAATAGATAGCAAAGAGTAAATATATTGGTAAATCTTAATAGACTCATGCAATGTTCTGACACCATTGTAGGCAAGCTATCAAAAGAGGTACTTACTAGGCCAGGGCTGGGATGGACCATCTCAGCAAGCCATCTCTAGTCTAATCCCAGTAGCCTATTGTTAGATAATGCTTGACTATTACTTCAGGGGGAGAGCAATGGCTGTGATGATCTTATATCCTGTTATCTTTATTAGCAACTGACAGAGCCTTGAATAGAACAGACTTGAGACTGCATTTCTTTATCCAAGAAGAGCCCCAGGTTCTGGAATCCTATGGCTTGCAATAGTTATCCTCTAAACCAAGTGAAGATAACAGAGTCTCCACAATAGCCTGTATTAGGGTTAAAACTGGCACTGATTTCCGAGTCTTCATGTAGACAATTTGCTAGTAAAATAAGGGACATTTAAAGTTGAGTGGAGGGTTACATTATAATAGGATTCAGTCTTGTTATCAAGAGATGGATGGATTTGGCTCTCTCCAGAATGATGCATTTCTTAATAATATCTTTGCAGCAAATATGAAATATGTCACAATGCTCACATTTTGTCCCAGCTGATCTAGTAGTCAAAGAGGATCCTTTTTCAAGTTTAAATCAGATTATGTATCATCTTTGGAAATTTGTACACTAAATACAGGTAGTCATCATTTCACTCAAGATATGGGTTCTGAAACCTGATATCTCAAAGTACAGAGAATGAAAATACGACATTGGGGAACTGGAGGAAATTGGGCCATTTTATGGGCCCTTTCAGTTCAGTGTTTCTAAGATATTTCTTGTGACAGAAAGTTAAATTGGGGGTTGCATTTAATTGCCCCAATAATTGATTATTTCATCCTATGAGAGGAATATTAACTTTGCATAGATTTTCATTAGGTTTCTATCATGCCTCACCCGGAACTTTTTCACATCTTCCAACCTCCAAGTGCTAAGCCTAGTCTACCTCCCCCCACCCCCATCACTAGAGTAATCTTTCAAAATTAAATCTATTGACATTATCTTCTGGGTAATGACAAAACAAAATGAAAAGCCAAACTCTTCTGTTATCTTTCTGTTGCCATTAAAACAAAGCATACTTTATTTTCACATGCAATCTCACACCAGCCTGTCTTTCTGGGCCATGTTTTATTTCTCTTACTATGGTTCCCCTTTCTGCAGATAGCTTAAACTTCCAAGATATTCCAAGATTGTCTGTGTTCCAGAGATTTTACAAACATATGTTTTTCTGAAGATTAGAATACATGTGCCTCCTTCTTTGTGAGGGGCATTTAGTACATAGGCAGGAGAGATACCTGGACAGGAGTAGTGAAGAGTGGTTAGACTCGTGGTAGAGAGCTTGGACCTCATCACTAGAGCAGACGCTAAAGACTTAGATGATCTTGAATCAAATCCTTGTGGTGAGAACTGTCTGGAATTTCCTTCTGAGAAAAAATCAGGGATCTCTGGAAAGAAAGGGAACTCCATGACATAGCCTGAAATCTCAATCCCATAACATCCCTGTTACAAAATCTCCACTTTCCAGATGAGAAGACTGAGAATCACACACATGTGATTTAATAGCCTATAGTTAGGCTGAAGTGGTGGCTCAGTGGTTATTGTGCTTGCCTGACAGGTACACAAGTTCCAACCCCAGTACCACACACACAACTAAATGTTAAAGCAACGAAAGCCATGTGAAAAACTCAATAAAATTGATTCTGTCTCTCTATCTCACTGTCCTTCTCTCTTTAAAAATAAATAAATAAATAAAAGCCTCCAGGCCTGAATCTGGTAAATCCATTGTGCCATGCCACAACTAGACTATCTTGGTTATCTCACCCAAGCTGCTTCCTGGAATTTTGCTTTATTTGCCAAGTTGTGTTATAACTTATGATTCTATTTTTTCCTCCCACATTAAATTGAAGTTTATAAAAATATGACATTCAGGTTTCTTACCTCAATTCCTGACACATCATAGGTGAGGAAAAGTAATTTGTGGCATGACTCACAGGATAATTTGGTTAGAAAGCACTTTTAAAATTATTGTGTGCACAGGATAGATCAAGTGTTCTGTACCCTCAAATTCATACTTACAATGGCTCTATTTACTATTTCCATTCATAACTTGGATGACAGAATGGTGACCGTTCTGTATTATTACAGCCAATAATATTTTTCCCAGCTCTGAGGGAAAATACTAATATTTCAAGTGCCTTTGGAATTTGAGAAATATGAAGGTATAATTTAATTTGTAACTGCTATATAAAGAAAAGAGAAATCATCTCTGAACATATGTTAGACAGAACAGTCTTTAGGAAAATTCCAGAAAAGAATCTGTGGGTCATTTTGGCCCATAAGCACACTATGAATTCATAATGTTTATACTTTATTGTTAGTGAAGTGTTTAGATATAAGAGTTAGTTATGAAGTACTATGAAAGGTTATGTTTCTACTTCTTGGGGCATTTATAGTTCTTAGATAACTGAACCTGTTTGTACTTCATGACTTAAACAACAGATAAAAGCTTGGAAAACATCCATTGAAAAGAAAAATGGTGGATAGGCAGTGATAAAAATGTATACTCTAATATGTGTCACGCATGTTGTCATTAATGATTTTTATGCACAATCGCATTAGATTGTCACACTGCTTTGAGAAAGCTGAGTAACTGGGTATCATAAGTTGCCTATGTAATTAGTCAATTAGAGCCAAGATGCCATCCAGAGCTGTTCAAAATTATTGTAGCTTTTCCTGAACACTAGAAAGAAATTTTAATTTTTAGTCCCCTAAAATGAGTTCCTGTTTTCACTGAAGTCTGAAAAAGAGGACACTGGAATATGTGCCAACAGCACAAGTTTGAACATGATCATTGGAAGAAGATGCTAGAATAGATTGCCTTGGAAGGTGGTAGAGTCTTCTCTGTAAAGCAAATAAAGCTTTCAAGTCCTATAGCTTTCTCTCTGGAGGTCGGGTGTCCACTGTGGTGAAGGTCTAAAATCAGCCCTGAATTTTGCCTGTGGCTAATCAGTGTACCATGTACTTATTGAGCGCCTTTAGTGGGAAGGCGGGAACTAATACTACTCTGTTGTATAGGATAGCAGGACTTCTGTTGGAACAGCTGTTTGTTGATCCAGCTGACATTCTCTTTCATCCACCCATCCATTGTTCTCCTTAAACAATAGCGAGATACAAATGTGAGTTTTACTCACTCTAATGAAAAGGGTAGAATTTCTCTCCCTATAAATATTTTCAAAAGCCTTGATGATTCATGAGATTTGCACAAGTGCATTTAGAGCTGAAAGTAAGTGTATAAGGCGTTTGGAGAATACTCTGCCCCGGGGCATTACGGAAAGGGGAGGGCGCTTACATTAAAACAACTCCGGTTATGCTTTTAAGGCAAACACTCTCTTCATTACTCTCTCTCTCCTACCCCAGTTTTCCCATGGAAAAATAAACATCATCCAAAACAAAACCTGACATAAGACAAGACTGCTTCTTGGGTGGGCATGAAAGTACACAGTAGACTTGCCTGCAGTAAGCGGTACACGCAAGATGAACTTTATAAAATTTCCTTTCAACCCCATTACTCACTGGACTTATCTAGACATTGTTTATGAAGGAGAATAAAATATGGATGAGTTTTCAAATGAAAAGAGCAGCTAAGACTTACTGACTGTCTTGTTGCAAAAAGGAAATTGGATTTGTACCTTCATCTCCTGCATTTCTCATTTATTTCATTCAGGTGTGTGTGGGGTGGGGCGGGGGCATGCCGCAAGTATCAAATTCGCCTATGAAGCTCAGCTGGTGCAATCAAACCTGCTGGCTTCCTGTCTTTTTCCCCTTGCAAGTTAGTAGTTGTTCTCTTTCTCTTTCAAGTTAGTAGTAGTTCTTGATGCTTCTCAGAGAAGATTCCAGACTTAAAACAAAAACAAAAAAAACCTCCTTCTGGGCATTTCTCTTTTAGAGCCCCTTCTGAAAAGAGGGGCTCAAAGTATATGAGACTAGACTCACACACCTGTGATTTTTCCACTTTCTAAAGTATCAGATTGCACCGCCTTTGTCTTGTGTCTGTTTTCTGGCCTTCATCTTGACAATGAATCCCATTCATCCCAGGTGGCCGTTCCTTAAAATGCCGCATGCAACTCGAATGCCATGTCTTCAGAGGTCTTTCCTGACCTCTCCAGTCTAAAATAACCAACCAGTCACTATCACATCTCATCATCTTAACTCTTAGAATTCGTTATCATCTTGTTTATTTGTTTAATGTTCACACATCACAAGTATAATATACTCCATGAGGGTAGAGTTGCATCAAAGCTTACAAACAAAATGGTCCCAATTGACAGTTGTTGTGTAATTGAATGTATGGTACTCTCAACATGGCATATACCGCATCCAATCTTGAATACTTTCATATCATGCAAATAATGAATGCACAGAGGGATATTGGAAATATGAATTATTTTCCATCAAATTTTTGTTGATTAATAAGTGTGAGAAAGATGGAGAAAACACAAATCTTAGATGTAGATTACTTAAACAAAACATTCAGAATGTAAGGTTTTATTATGGTGTTGTTTCTTTAAGTCAGACAAACTATTTTCTTGTCGAAAAATCCAGTGAGTACCCTGGTTTTGGTGGTCCCTTTCATAGCCTTCTGGCTTCCCTGCTCTGTTTCTCCATATATTTTAGACATCCTTGAACTAAGACCTCTGGATTTCTGGGTCTGACACCATTTCTTGAAACAGATCTTGATTCCATTCTTCAGCTTAAAATTATTCATAGCCCTTGGAAAATATCTGCTCTTAGTCAGTTTGAGTAACAGCCCAAGTTGGCCTGCCTTGGCCCCCACCAAAACCCTAACTTAGTCTCCCTCCACCAGGAATTAGAGACCTTGGGCCCTACATTTCTCAATCCTCACAGTGGCCATCCCCCTCTTCTCAGCTGGCCACCCCCTTCATTCTCATCATTGGTTCCATGTTTGTCTCTTCCTCCCCTTTGGCTGTGTCTTGTCCAATGTCAGGCTTTCAGCTGTCTCAGTGTGGAATCCTTCAGACTGTGACAGCTCTACTATCTGTCTTAATGGGAGCCTATACCAAACTATATTGGCCATATTTATATTCATGTTGTATTTTAAAGATTATTAGCATTGGCATGAAAAATGCTTGGAAGAATTTTCTGAGGATAGTGTAAGAATTTTATACTTCCCTTGGGCTTCAAAGTGAGCATTTTGGTAATACTAATTATTTTTGATTCTTGAAAAAGCTACCTTTTTTTTTCCACTAAAACTTAGCATCAATACTCACATGGAACAGAGTTCCAGCCAAGTGTATCTTCAGTTGCAAAAGCAAAATTGGTGAGATGGGAAAAGTGAGATAACCCGACTGTGGCATTTCAAATTTTTCATTAGTTGCCCAAACTCAATTATTTATATTAAAAAGCTTGAAATTATATGATTATGAAAATACGGTTGTTGAGTGAGTATGGACTCGGTTCATACATAGTTCTTGTGAGGTAGTTGGACTGAATAAAGTTGTCTCTTTCTTTCCCCCTTCCCTCCTTGCCCCAGGTTCTCTGTCTGTCTTCCTCTCCTCCTCACCTGCTCCTGCTCTCTGCCTCCCCTTTCCCCAACCTCACTTTCCAGTCAGCTTTCACTGTTCTACTCAGCTTCTTCCTCAGTCACACAGACAACTGGCCACCTCACCAATATATCAGAGTCTCCCTGTCTTTGGTGAGACTGCTCCCTCAACATGAAAAACTCTTTCAAATCCCTTCTCTTTGAAATCATGGTTACTATTCAGAGTCCAACTCAGGTACTACCTTCTCATTCAAAATTGCTCCTGTCACTTCAGCTGAAACTAATCCTTCCTTCTTTCCTTCTAAACAGTTAATTGAAAGCACCCTGCAGACTTCTAAATTTGCCATAAATTGGTAGATGGCCCTTGTGGGTTCATAAGATTCAGGGTAAGTTTTTATTTATTTATTTATATATGTATGTGCGCTTCACAAAACTACTTCAATCAGAAGCATATATTGACTATCTAACAGCCATTGATTCTCCATGCCAAGGTTCATTAATTAATTTGGGGATGTCCCATAGTGAAACTCTAATTCTATTTTTCTTCTCTATTACCAGTTGGAATACTTCTATTAAGGAAAATTTTCTCCTCATTTGCCATTTGGTTACTCTGTGGTATAGTTTGATAGGAAAAAGTAGGATAGATAGATGCCCTATTTTTATGTTGTTCTTTCTAGTTCTCAAGTAATAAGTTAATTCAAAGCATCCTAGAAATATGACTATCAATTCTTTTAAAAATTCAGTAAAATGACATATAGGTGGTCATTTGCTACTTGCTATAATGAGAGTAGTTAAAATGGGCACTGGTTAATGTTTATTTTAAAACTATTATGGCACAATATTTGTTTATTGATTAATTATGTTACTGGGAAAAGAGTGAAAAATATAGAAATGAAGTAATTCTATCTTTTAATTTGAACTCTGAAAGTAAAACTTTTTTGATGGTACTGGGGATTGAACCCAAAATTGTTCTACCACTGAGCTACATCCCCAAGTCTTTATGTTCCTTCATTTTGAGATATTGTCTCACTAAGGTACCCAGGCTGTACTCAAATTTTCAGTCCTCCTCCTCTAGCCTCCCAAGTCACTGGGGTTATAGGAATGTACCTCTGTGCTGAGATCATTTTACCTTTAATAAACAGGTATTCTATCCTTGTCTTAAACTTTTTCTTTCTCAAAGGATAATTTTAAACCATATCCTCTGCTTCCTGTACCTTGGGGATCTCATCCAGTCACATTATATTAACTATAATCTATCCACCAGTAACTTCAAATTTCATATTTCTTGTATGGATCTTTCCCTCAAATTTCTGTTTCATTCTTAGCTCTTGACATTACTTCTTAGATATCTTGTGGGTTATCTCTTAATATGTTAAAAACTCAACTCCTGATCTTCTTCCAAACCTTCACTCACTATATTCACAGTGTTTTCCATTTCACTCAATAGCAATTTAAAAACCTTGAGTTTATTAGGTCAAAAATTTGGAATTAGGTAGCCTCTACCTTCTATTTCCCCTGTTGGCCCTTGATTCAAAATGCATCCAGAGGGGCTGAAGTGGTGGCTCAGTGGTTACAGTGCTTGCCTGGCATGCGAGAGTGCACGGGTTCAAACCCCAGCACCACATACACAACGAAGTGTCAGAGCAACAAAAGCCATGTGAAAAATTCAATAAAAAAATTGATGCTCTCTGTCTCTGTCTCACTGTCCTTCTCTCTTAAAAACAAAAAAAAAAAACAAAAAACAAAATGCATCCAGAATGTAAGCACTTCTCACTCTATTCACTGAGACTGTCTTGATCCAGTCGTCTTCCTCTCTTCTTTGGATTACGTTAATAGAATCCAGAGTATTCTGCTTTTCCTCATAGTGCTTACAGTCTCATCTCAAGTTAAAATGTCACCTTTCCGCTAAAGGTTCTGCACTAAAAGTCTCATCTCAGGGGAGAATGCCGAGCTTTTCCAGCACGCAGTCTTGTCTCCTGTTATTACAACCTCACTGAACTCCTTCTGTTTCCTTCAGCAGAGAAGCCTCCATCTTCTTGGGGCTACTCCATTTGCTGTGGCCTCCCGCAGGAATTCTCTTCAGATGTTAGTCTTGCTCTCTTACTTAATTCAGTTAAGCTTTTCAGTCTCCCCTCCCAATATTGTCTTCATATGCATTGTAAGATGTGTTTTCTTAGGTTGTTCATTTTGTTTCCCTCTGTGGATCATAACATCCATAGGACAGGAGATTTTATTTTGCTCATTTTTTTTCTCCTTTCTCCTATAAACAGTGTCTGGATATATATATATATACATATGTAAATTTAACAAATTCATTCTGACCTTTGATATTTAGGACTTATAATTTCCTATTTTCTAGTTTTCAGTTCTAGAGTGCTTCTTGGGTTACGTGTTTTAATCGCCTCTTAAAATTCTATCTCTTTTGTTCCACTTTGTCTAACCTGTTTTCTTGAATACACTGATCGAAGTTGAAAGTTACTATTGGATTACTCCAGTATCAGAATCATCTATACTTCTATTTTTATTCTCTATTTATTTTACTTTTATTTTCAACAATTTGGTCTCTTTTTTGTACAAGTAACAATTTTATACTTGATAGATAAGTAATTATAGGGTCTCTTGATGGAATTACACCAAGGGCTAAGGTCTGTTGTATCACATACATAGATTATGGACAGATCTCTATCATCCTATGGAGACTTATTTTTAGGCACAAGCAGCAAGGGATTGCTTACCAATAAGTTTTGCCCTTCTATCTAGGCATAGTCCTCACTTATAGAGTATGGCACAAAGTGCCACCCTGCTGAGGTTTTAGCTGAGAATACTACGATGTTTGCAAATGCCTTTCCTTTCTGGGAAGGGTCTCAGATACCCTGCGACTGCTGAGATTCATATTTAGACTTCTCATCTGTTCTTACACCAATTAACCAAGATGAAAACAGTATATGTGTATAGCTTTATGAGTAGTTTAGCAGAAGAGAAGGAGGAATTTGAATGTAGAATTCTTGACTTTTATCTTTGAAATTTCCTATTCCTTAAATTTTTTTCTCTCTCAAATACTAGCTCCTTTTGCGGCCCTGAACTTCAACCTTTATCTCATAAACAATATCTTTAAGTTTTTTTTTTTTAAAGAGAGAAGGACAGTGAAAGAGAGAGAGAGGCAGAGAGAATCAATTTTTATTGAGTTTTTCACATGGCTTTCGTTGCTCTGACACTTAGTTGTGTACGTGGTGCTGGGGTTTGAACCCGTGTACTTGGGCATGCCGGACAAGCACCATAACCACTAAGCCACTGGTCCAGCCCTATCTTTAAGATTTTTGCTTTCTTAAAACTTCAACTGATTTTACAGAAATAACATATAATCTTTGTAAAAATTAACATAATATATATGTATATGGATATACATAAATATGTATATATAGATATATCTTTTATAATGATCACATGTCACAGTGATACGATCATCTCAGTGCTCATTTGCTTTTTTTTATTGAGAAAGAGAGGATAGTGAGAGACAGAGAGAAAGAGAGAATCAATTTTTATTTAGTTTTTCATGTGACTTTCATTCCCTGGACACTTTGTTGTGTATGTGGTGCTGCAGTTTGAACTCCTGTACTCGCACATGCCAGGCAAGCACCACAACCGCGGAGCCACCGCTCCATCCCCTCATATGCTTTTAATCTGTAGTATAGCTTTGCCAAAATAGAAATTCTGAGTCAAAGCGCATGTGTTTTAAAGGTTATTAGCTACTGCTATATTACTTAAAACAATGCTTTTTCTCTGTATAGCAATATATAATTACTGCTTTCTTGTATCTTCTCCAGAACAGAATGTGATCAGCATTTTAAAATTTCAGTAGACTGAAGTGGGTTAATAATGGATTCACAATGTTGATTGGAATGTATTTTCAGTTATTTTTGAGTTAAGGATCTTTGTGATTATTAGCCATGCAAGGCTATTTTTTTTTTCCTTCAGAATATTTCATAATCGTGCATGAAAAACAGGCTTGAAAAACGGGGGAATTTCATGTGTTCTTGTTATTAATTGAAAAAAAAACTGATGGGGCAATTAGAAGCAATTAAGAGCAAGGTGGTCTGTGGAAAATACTTTGTGTTTGGAGAGAGATGGGGTGAGGAACTCATCAAACAATTTTTCGTCCTGTCTTATCATCAGAAGATATATCTGTCCTTCATTCATTCAGTTACTTTTGTGGAAGGTCATTTCTAGAACATGGCAAAGTTAGTGGTCAAAAGGCAATGTGGAAATTTCTATAAATATGTGTAGTAGTTTGCAGTAAACTGAAGATAACATTGAGTCAGTGAAAGCCAGGATTATAGAAACACAGACTGTATCCTTAAAATTAGATACTTTTGAAAAATATTTTCAGTCTATTATGGAGAACATCTAACTTTTGAAACTGGGGGAACCTAGATACATTGTCACAGTTTGATAGGTAAATCACTCTATCTGAAGCTCAGTTGCTAGCATTGTAAAATAGAGATAATAGTTACTTCAAAAGATGAATGTGAAAACGAGAGATAATGTGGAGTGTTCTTCACATAGTATGTGGGCAATCAGTAGGTGTCTACAAATGGTAATCAATTACTGTGATAGCATTACTGTTGATAGTATGACATTTAATATATGTATGGTTGCAGTTTTAAAATGTTCAGACTTTCTTAACATTTTAAGAATTTATATTTCTCTTCCAGCACTATTTATTTATATTCATTAGTATTCATCTTGTAGAATGTCTTGGCATAGTACATTATTGATGACAATGCTTGCTGTCCTACTTTTTGCTTGGAAATAAGATTAATTTAAATGCTGATTAATTTAGGAGGTCTGGTCACCTTACTCCTTTACCTTTGTCATAGATCTCATTTGTTTGTGATTAATTTTTATTAACCTTTATATACCCAAGGAGAAGGTATATAAATGCATTACCTGTTTGCTTCATACTTTCATTCAAAAGACAAACAGCTAATGGATAGGATGTAAAAAGTAGGTAAATAAGGACTTTTGTCAGTTTCAAATTTATAAAGAGACTAGTGTTGTATGTATATGCACATGAATGAAAATATGGATATATTGCATATTCATGGTATATATGCAAGCAGGAGGATGGTATATTATGAAATGTGGCTTGTTTTCCCTGCCTAAAATGCATATATAAATGTGGGGTAAAGAAAGGATGTCTCAGAGGGAGTGTGTTTTTCTAGCTTAGAACTACTACTTAGTTGGCCTACTCCAGGCAGAATTTAAGCCATATCTTCACAATTTATTTCAGTCCTGATATTTTATGATCCAAAACAAAAATATTTTTTTTTTGAGAGAGAGAAACAATTTTTTATTTAGTTTTTCACATGGCTTTTGTTGCTCTGAGACCTCTTTGGGTCCTTTGTGCTGGAGTTTCAACCCGTGTACTTGTACATGCCAAGCAAGCGCTGTAGCTGCTGAACCTCTGCTCCAGCCCCCAAAATCCTTTCTTAAGTAATAATAACTTTATTATATTGGTTACCAATTTCCTTGAGTAGTGATGTGAAGCTATAATATCATAAATAACTGATTTTTCGAAATCCTGAGTTTTTTTTCTCAATGAGAAGGATGAACAGATATAGTTCAATGCTGATGATGGTTCTGAGAGAAATTGAATCATCAAAATGTTTCCTGACTCTAGCTGTCTTATAAATAGTCAACAATTTATATGGTTAGTGGCTTTCTGTTATCTCTTGCCACAAAGCTTTAATTTTGGATGCAATGATAGAAGACCCATCAGGAAAGTAGAAGAGTTATTCACTGGTATTTGGGAAGAAAAAAATATGAGCAAGGAAAGAAGGGAGAGCCCGAAAATAAAGAAAGTATAAAGAAAAGGAATAATGAAGTAATAAAGAATAAAGAAAGGAAAGAAACTACCCACTCTTACTCCTCTGTCTCAGGCCATAGAATTATATATGACATAGGATCCTTGGCCTTATGATATAGGAGTTCTCCCTATTTTATAGATGCATGCCTGAGTGGTACCGACAGAAGGAATATTTGATTTCGTGGGTCATTGATACAATGAGCATGAAGTCACCCCAAAGCCTCCACACCTAGTTTTTTCATTGGTTGATATTTTTGGCTTTATTTCCTGTCTCTGCTCCATCACCATCGTGAGCACTACTCTCTGGGCTAATTTTAACCACCAGGATTTAATATCATTTTTAACTACAGATGGCTAGGCAATTAGGTAATTTTATTTCTCTAGTGGCAGCTTGTCATGGTATGCTGATAAAACCACTGTAGCTGGAGGTCACTCACTTGCCAAGGGCTCTAATCATTTATCTTTTTGGGTACACAAAAAGAAAACAGGTGGAATATGGTTGTGGTTGAGAATCCTGCTTAGAGACCAGACCAAGTGGGTTTCAATCTCAACTCTGCCATTACTCATGGAAATTCCTTTGGCAAATTCCTTAACCTTTCCATACCTTAGGGGTTTTCATAACTAAAATGAGGGTGATATTAGTATGTACATCCTACGGTGTTTTCTAGCATTAATGAATTAATAAGGAAAAAGTATTCTGCCCATAACAAATATGATAATTATTGTATTATATTATTGTTATTAAGTTCAGTCAAGCTTTTCAATTCAGGAATGACAGAATATGACAATCTTCCCCACACACTTACTGCTGTTTCCTGAACTTTCCCTGCATTCCAACCACATGGAATGTTCTTGTTCTTGCAAGGGTTACTGCCTTTGCAAACAAGTTGCTATTCTTATGCTGGGAATTAATTCTGAAGCAACATTCATCTAAGTATATGTTTTTGTAATGAAATTGACTCTTCCTTCTCCCCCCTGACTCAGTAGCTTCTATATTCTTCTATTGTGACACTTCATTGTATGCCCTACGAGTGGTGCTTATACCCCTACCCCCACACCAACACATGAAAAGTTCCCCGGGGACAGAGAGAAAAGAACGTTTTTCTTTTTTCTTTTCTTTCTTTTTTTTGCCTACTGAGGACATATTTCAATACCAGATACAAGAAGGGCTGTAGGTAAATGTCAAAATAATAAATGCAGCTACCACCAGGAGGATATTAATACAGGGAGATAAACTGAATAATTCCTAGGGACCCAGAGAATTGGAAGGTAGGTATGTGGTTAGGGCCAAAACTCATAAACAATATTTGTCCCTTTATCTGTCACCTAGATGTATAATACAACTCTTATTTTACATATTTTATCAGTTATATCTAGTAAGCACATTATATTTGACATCTTATTTAATATTTACAAAAACTCATTAAATGTATATTATTGCTAGTCCCATTTTACTGATGAAGAAAGAAACTCAGCATGAATAACACAGTCATGTCTTGCTGAAGCTGGGATTAGACCCTTGACCTCTTTTACTTCAGACTCTATACTGCGTATTCTAAACTGATTTCATATGCACACAGCCTTTCAGATAGATGGGTATATTTTTTCACAAAACTATTTTACCTCATTCAGATGAAGAATTAAGATTACTCCCAAAAGTCAGCCTCTTGCTGTTCAGTCTAGTCCATCCGTCCTATTATTTTTGGAGCAAAATAGGAATGCACATTGCTATTTAACCTCTTTTATTAAAAATAAGATATTTCTATATGGAGATAAACACATTTAAATCTCTAGAAAATGATTGCAGTTTCATTTGGTTTTGAGAACATATTAAACTGAAGATAAAATCAGACAACTATCTTTTAACTCCTTGACCAGTAGGTATGAGGCCTGAGCACTGCCAAAACAAAAAACAAACAACAAGAAGAAGAAATAGTTGCCTGGGGTGGGGTGGGGGTTAAGCTGAATGCTGAGCTGAGCTGTAAAGTTCAGATGGAAGCCCTGTCTTCCTTGACCACCCGCACATTTCACTGGTATGGAATCATATCACAGGTGATGAACAACCAGAAATATGCCGTAGAAGAAACTTGTCTTGACCTCTCATTCTGTGCCAATAAGTAGAAGGTGGTAAAAATTATGAACGGGAAGTTTTGGTTTGAATATTTTCCAAAAGTAGAATTTATGAAGTTATTGAAATCCTGTGAGGCAAGAATTATTGCCTACACATTTCTAAGCTGAGCAATTTAAGAGAGATTAGAGTGAAACTTGTGATGCAAGCTGCTAACAAGAAGGCCTCTCACCAAACAGCAATATATTATGGTGGTCTGGGTGTGGAGGTTGTGCTTGCCAGATTTTTTTCCTACCTAATAGGAAATGGATCCAGCCTTATCATTCCAAGTTCCCAGTCTTGTCCAAAGCAGTGTACTTTGCATAAGCTATCAACTTTTTACTCATTCCATTGCTATAATTATGTCAAGGGAATGGAATTTTCTTCAATTTCCAGGTAAGAAAGAGTGAGAAATAGAGGTTAAGCTCAGGTCACCATCATGAGTTAGGAATTTGGCTGGGTGTGTCTTCCAGATGCCCAGTATTCATCCATTTCCCCCTCAGTCTGTGACTCTCTGGCATGAAATGCTCAGGACTTCAGTGCAGGAAAATCCACAGGTCTTCAATGACTATGGGATTAGGGTTTATTCCTCCAGGAAGCAAACAGGGATTTTGGAGTTTGGAATCTTACCGCATGGGATCAGTAAATTCTCCCGTTCATTTTTTTCTTTCTTGTAATGGCTGGAAAATCCTACAAAAGATTACAGCAGCATTCTCTAGTTATATTCCTCTTTCATTTCAGGAGAGAAAAATCTTCATTCAGTCTATAGATAAATCATTTCATAAAATCTGTGTTTGAGATACCCCAATTCTCATCTTTAAACCTAAGATAGTTTTTAATATTTGAGTAGTATTTGCCCAGTGTTGTGTGAAATTACTCATATGTATACTTACCCTCCCATGCAATGTTATTTTTTATTTCTTTTTGCTTTGGTTTTCTCTTTGCTATTAAACCTTGCTCCACATACTGATATTAGAGAGAGATTCTGCAGTTTAAGTGTATCGTATCGTGCATCACTGACAGCAGCTCCATATCGTCCTGACCTGCCTGGGGAAGGTAAAGTGCAACCCATTGCTCTAATCGCTGCATTCCATAAAGGGAAATGTCACTTCACCAGCCTTCTGCTCGGTGCCAGGAAATTAGCTCAAAGTATTTTTCTTCAGATAAGTGAACATGCTTGTCATAGCTTACTTATGCCTGTTAAATCGTTCTATGAAATATTTTACACAGAAATATGTAAATATTTTGACTACTTGTGCCATTCTTTTCAGACTGCTTTGCAGATTACACATAGATCTCTCTATGAAAAGGAAGGGAAAGCAAGAAGAAATTTCTTAATGTAGCATTTTTTCATTAATGAAGGCAGAAAGACTAAAAGAAAAATTCTTAAGAAATGTACTCTTAATGTAAATAGCCCAGAAGAATGATATATACCCCATGGACTGGCCTCAAAGTGACACCAGCCTGATGGAAGCACATTACGAGTTCCCAGTCTTGCATGTCCTCTCACCTGTCCTTCGTGATAGTAAATAAGTAAAATAGGGCTTAAGAGTCAAAGATTTGCCAAATATAAATTAGTAGAAACTTTGTATCGAGCAAAACTTTTACTGGTTTGCACATTTTAGATGAATAAAGATGTATAAAGCCCAGCTGAACCTTAGAAACATGTCCTTTACAACCTGTGATTAGCAGATGTGTTATGTTTGAATGTGACTGTGGCAAGAAAAAAGTGAGGAAATTTCCCCTAGTCAGTTCTTATTAAATATATAAAGTCAAGTATTTGTTTAATCTCAGCTATTTGTTACTTTTTCATGATTATCATTGAAATAATAAGATAATGTTGATGACATTTTAAACACTAAGTGAAAGAATCATTATCATGGAGTAGTTGTGCTGTTCTACCACCCAAGATGACATGGCTATAAATGTCTTTTTCAAATGACCATTTCCTCTGTATTTTTCAATGGAAAACATTTTATTCAATTTTTTTTGTGAGTTGAAAATATAAGTGTATGATTTGGCTGAGGAAAGCTTTATATTACTGATATTTTCTCATGATGAAATTAAACAAAACAACAGTCATGGATCCTGGTATAAAGTAGAAGAACCCATTTCTGGCTTTATCAAAAAGAGATGAATTGCTAAGTTATGAGTATTGCCCACAATTGAGATTTGTCTGATTGTCTAAGGCTTAGAAAACAAGAGTGGTGGACCAGACACCAGGAAATACAATTAAAGTCACACTGCAGTGATATTTCAATCCATGAGCTCTGTCCATGGATTTGGTCATTCCAAAGTTCCTCATTCTTCATATTACCCATTCTAGATTCAGAGTTTCAGAACAAATACATTATTAGTAAAACCCAGCTTGTTGACCTGTTCTGACGTGTAGCCAGGTAGAGGAAGATACCACCTTCTGTAGTTTGAGGTAGGAACAGCTGTAGAAGACTAACATTGGGAATTGTCTTCCAACTATATAGCCACACTGTTTTAATTATCTTGTTTTGCACTGTGACCAGAAAGACCTGGCAAGAACAATTAAAAAGGGAAAGGTTTGTTTGGGGGCTCATGGTTTTAGAGGCCTCAGTCCATAGAAAGCTTTCTCCATTGCTTTGGGCTCGAAGTGAGGCAGAATATCATGGCAGAATAGTGTGGTGGAGGAAGGCTTCTCAGAACATCACCAGGAAGGAGGGTGGAGAGAGAGAGCTAGATAGAGAGCCCACTCTTGCTAGCTATGCTCAATAAGAACAAAATATATAAACCCAAAGGCATGCCCCCAGAGGGCACCCACCCCAGCCACACCCTACCTGCCTACAGTTATCATCCAGTTAATCTCTACCAGTGGATTAACGCACTGTTGGGTTAAGGCTTTCATAACCCAATCCTTTTACCTCTAAGCTTTCTTGCATTGTCTTACACGTGAGCTTTTGGCAGACACCTAATATGAACACAAACAGCAAGGAACTGATAAAAAATAAGGTGGTGTGGATGATGGTTAGCTAAAACGTGACAGCCATCCATTCTAAAAAGGTGTTGCTTGGAAGTCAACACTTGGATGAGTTTTTAGACTGAACTTTATCAGTTGTGAGATCTTGGATACGTTCTTTTTCCTCTCTTTTTCTTAGTCTTTAAAATGACAGATTTGACATAAACTGTGAGTTGAGAAACAAACAGGCTAAATCAGGAACTGCTGACCATGATTAACATGGGAATCGTATGCCAAGAACCCCCTTCGCAGGTGTTTTCTTTAAACCCACAGAACCATAACCCTGAGGCAAGCAAATGGAATAATGCCCACCCATGGACCTTAATGAAGGCATGGTCCCGCTGGTTCTCTCTGTTTCTGAATCTGGTGCACTGGTTGAGCTCCCTGATGTCTCTGGACCAGCTGTCAGCCCTCAGGAACGTTCCTCTTCTTCTATGCACCTGACTAGTACACCCAAGCCTAATTCCCCTCCTGGTCGGGCTCTCCTAGAGAGGAGTTGTCTTGGTATGAATAAATTGCACACCAGATAGACAAGAACCACTAGGACTTCTACAGGTATAAAAAACTTTCCTGTGGAGGGATACCTGGACATGGGTTAGACAACTTGTAATTGGCCATCCATCTGGAGAAGAGAATATCCTGTAAAAAGCACACTGAGCATTCATTTTCACCTCCCCTGGAACCTGTCAGGGCAGGGCTAGAATTTATAGCTACTCTTCAAAGAAAGACCTCAAGATACATTAGAGGAAAATCGTCCTGAGACTTTTGTGTTTAAATATTTTTTAAACATCTAAAAACATTATTCACACTAGATTGAATTGCACTTAGGGTGAGCGACATCAGATGGAATGACACTGATACCCAAGGGTTACTAAACAATATCCCTTCTTTACCTGGTAGCCTTCTGTTTCCTTCTGGGTTACTTTGGACTGTTTGTGTTCAGCAATGCTTCAATATTTCCTTTTGAAAAAAATAAAAATTTGCAATACAGCTTTAAACCATGCCAAGAAAACATTCTAATTCAAGGGAAATTTCTTATACCAACAAATCAGAAAAACTGTTCATTGAAATAATTTTTTGCATACCAGTTTTCCACAGGGGTACCTAGGACATGGTTGGTTTCACAGAACATTCTTCCTTGTAGTATCTGTCACAGACTATAAGAACCACAAGTTCTCAATTCTGTGTGCATGCCCTTTGACATTCAACTTTGCAGCTCTTGTATCAAGAAAGATGTAGGCTGTTTCCCCACCCCTTGATTCTCGGTTGCATTTGTCTTTCTTGGGTCAAAGGGAATTATAATTTGGATATGTGGTGCCCCACAGAAGCTCATGTGTGAGACAATGCAAGAATTTTCACTGGTGAAATGATTGGGATATAAGAGCCTTAACCTAATCACTGGATTAATTCACTGATGTGTGGATTCACTGGGTGGTACCTGTAAGCTGGTAGAGTGTGGTGGGAGAAGGTAGTCACTGGAGGTGTATGCCTTTGAGGTTTGTATTTGTCCCTGGTGAGCAGAGCTCTCTCTGTGCTTCCTGAGTGTCAAGTCATGAGTTGTTTTCTTCCTCCATACATTTTCACCATGATGTTCTGCCTCACCTTGGGCCCAGAGTATGGAGCCAGGTCTTTATGAACTAAGATCTCTTAAAATATAAGCCACATAAACTTTTTGTCTTCCAATTATTCTTAGCAGGTCTTTTGGTCAGTGACAAAAAAAGCTGACTAAAACGAAGGGACATTAACCAATGTCACACAAAAAGAAGCTTAAAAGTGTCTGCACACTTTGTTGCTTATCATCGTGCTCTTCTTGGGAACATTGAGAGCACCACCATGTGAATGAGGCTGGGGTAGCACTAAATGATGAGACGCCCTTAGCCAAATTGTCTCCACCACTGCAGCTAGTCTTGTCATTTGTTAGCCTTGCTAGTGAGCTCTGCCAATACCATTCCGCTGCAGCTGAGCTGGCCCATTACAAACTGCCCAATTAACTGTCAGAATCATTATAAAAACATAAATCCTAGGACATTGTCTCTTGTGGTGATTTCTTTTTTCTTTTTTAGCAGCAAAATACATCTCCAATAATTGCTTTTATATCCCAATTGTTTGCTACTGATGGGTGTGCCTCCCCGCATAAGGGTGGAGCAGGGTGATAGAAAGTCCTCAGGACTTTCCACTGGTTGATAACAGAGTGTACAACTTAAAGTGCACTGCAAAAGATGAGTGAAACCCTTTCCATAATTCTTTCTAAAAGACTTATGCATTTTTCTAACTTCGTAATTTTTTTTTTTTTTGGTGTTCATTCATTTAAGGCATTATTTATTTCCGGTATTTTTTATTGATACTTTTTGGTTATGTATAACCTTAGGATTCATTCTGATAGAAGTATAAAAAGCATGGATTATAATTTGTTTTAATTCATTTCCCAGTACTTGCCCTTCCCACCTCTTTCCCCATTCTCTTCCATCTTCTCTACTGATATTTCTGCTATTTAGATTTTTTTAACTTAGTGTCATGTGGATATACATGATGATGAGATTTTTCATGCACATAGGGAAATTAGGTCAGAATCATTCCTCTGTATTTTCCTATCCTATCCCTCCTCCCTTCCCTTCCCTTCTTTTATTCATTTTATTATTATTATTATTATTATTATTTGGTACTGGGAGTTAAAGCCAGCAGTGCTAACCACTGAGCCATATCTCCAGCCCTTATTATTGTTTTATTTTGAGACAGGGTCTCACAAAGATACTCAGGGCCTCACTAAGTTGCTGAGTCTAACTTAGAACTCATGGTCCTTTTGCCTCAGGCTTTGGAGCTGCTGAGATTACAGGCCTGCACCACCACACTGGGCTTCCCTTCCTTCCTCCTTCTCCTTCTCCTCTTCCTCCTTCTCTTTAAAGAGGTTGGCAGTGAGAGAGAGAGAGAAAGAGAATCGATTTTCTTTAGTTTTCCATGTGGCCTTTGTCACTCTGACTTCTTGCATGTGTTGCTGGAGTTTTAAAATTAGTTTATGTATGCACATATGTCATATTATTCTGTTGTTTCTCTTTGGGCCTTGAAAATGGTTTTCTGTTGGAAAATTGGCTAGCAATGTTTGAGAAGAATCACAAAGCATGATGATCATTGGTTAAAGTGATAGTATCTACATTATATGTCATATCTGCACTTACAAAATGGCTAATTTCATCATACTTCAGTAATGGGATAGTGTTTGGGGGATATACAAATATGCTGTTTATGTAGTTCTGAATTTTTGTTTAAAGAGAGAGGGACAGTGAGAGAGAGAGAGCGAGAGAGAGAGAGAGAAAGACAGAATCAATTTTATTTAGTTTTTCATGTGACCTTTGTTGCTCCGACACCTCGCTGTGTACGTGGTGCTGGGGTTTGAACTTGCATCCTCACGCATGCCGGGCAAGCACTGTAATGGCCGGTGCCCCTGAAATTCTTCAGTCTGATAATATTACATCAATGATCAAATATCAGACACTGTGAAGTTGGCAGAAAATACTAATCTTATGATTAGGCATAACATAATGTTGGTGTTGCGTTCTTTGGAACTGAAATACCCAGGCTCAACCTAGAACCATAAAAGTGGGAATGGAGTCATAATGGTTTCTATGACAGCTGGTTTTGAAGAATTACTGGTAAGAATTTTGTTCATATTTGATCAAGAATAAGACTGAAGCTAAAGGTCTCATCATTTTTAGTCCCTACAACATTTTGGTAATGCTCAGCATGTAGTATTTTCTTAATAGTAAGTAGCCTCCATGAATGCTTTTATTCTGGACAATTTAAAATTCTCTCCAAATTTTTCCCTTGAAAAGAAGAATATTTAGCATACACTGAAACATCTACTGACTGTTGACTTTGGTCAAGGTTTTGGGAAATCCATTGTTTTCTGAAACAGAGGCAGAGGGAAGTGGAGATGTCTCACAGAAGTAAATCCTCTTAACTCCTTCCCAGTTGGAACTGACTACATCAATACGAAAAGGCATTAACAGAAAAATATTCTGTGTTGACAGTAGAAAAACAAATTGTAACCTGTAATTAGTAACTTGGAATCCCTTCTGCTTTCTCAAGAGACAAAAGACAAAGAAGGATGAGTCATTTGGGATCTTAGAATGAAATGGACCCTTGCTGATTATCATAAGTTGATAGGATCTATAAGAAAAATAACTGTGTCTCTCCTATAAAAAGACTCTTAAAACCTTGATTCTAGTGCAGTATGCTTTTTTTCAATATCGAGGAAAAGCCAGCTAAAGTATTCCGGAATGCCTGATATGGCAGCCCAGAATCAAATTCTCCTTTTTCCTACTTCATCTGTCAAAAATATACAGGAGCACACCTGCCTTCCAACATGACTTGTAAACTGCACTAGGAGGTTTACTTATAGGTGTCACTAGCTCTATGTAATAAAAATCAGTCGTATCCCTCCAGTGTTTGTGTGGGAGTTATGAGAATGTGCTCTTCCATCAGAGGATATTTTTGACAGAGTCAAAGTGTTGAATGACCTTCTCCCTACTCAACTGTCCTGCAGGTGATCATTCTTTATAATTATCCTCTGGAATTATAGCAATGCCAATAATCAGTAGGCAATTCTATATTTTTTCCCTGAAAGTATTCCTTGAATATCTTTACATGAAAATCAATGTGATTTTTGAAGTTGGGAATTCAAAAGGAATAAAACCAAAGGCATGGAGGTACCACCTTCTACTTACACATGTGGGGTTGTCTGGGTTTTGATGAATTGGGAGTACAATACTTATCTTCATCGAGGATCCAAACTAACTTGGTCTTACAGTGCCTTCAGTCCCCTATATTGGCATGATGCATTCATTCAGAACACACACATTTTTTTAGTTGAGCAACTATCATCATTAACATACTTATTCATTTAAGAAATGCTTATTGGATATCTATTATATGCCAGACACTTGTTTGTAAGAGCATAGTAATGAGAAAAATGGAGAAATATCTCTACCCTATGGAGTTTGCATATTAGTAGGAGAGAAAGCTGATGATAAAATGAAGTTAAAATACAATATATTAAATGGAATAAAAGTTATGGAGAGAAGATAATACAGTTGAGTAATAAATGTGTATTTCTACATATATTGAGGAGCTCAATTTTAAGTTGGACAATGACTGATACTGTATTATTTTAGATGAAAAGCCAAGAAACAAACATGCCAATGGAACTTGAATGCAGGACTACAATTTTAAATTTCATTTTAATTCAATTTAAATCAGTCTTATTGCATTTGACTGCCTTGTTTTACATTTACAAAATCTAATAAGAAATAATTATTTCACAATCAGCTCCCTTTGGATATTAACTATTCCTCTCATTCTCAGGGACATGCAATAACATACATATTAACTTCTGTAGATGGAAGATTTGTAGGGTACAAAATGATGATAAAGATGAGGAAGCTTGTCATCTTGAATTAGAGTATCACAATTTACATTCTGTGATAAAGTTTACCTATTGTATTATTTATTTTTTTATTTTTTCTATATGTTATATATTTGAATAAATGTTTTAAAAAGTGATATTAAAAGTATATTTGGTACAAAAATCCAACAGTTGTAAAAGGGGATTACAATAAAGTTTTTTTTCCATCTCCTTTTCCAGGGCACCCTGTTTCCCTCTCCCAATAACATTTTCAGGTGTAGGTAAACACATATTAAATTTGTTTATACACATTATAAGCACAGATCCTAGCATTCTCTACTTGTTTTTCTTCACTATGTTTTATCATGGAACAGCACATTTTTGAGATCTCTCCTTATGGATATATGTATAGAGAGAGGTTCCTCATTCTTTATTTGCATTTAAATTTTTAAAATATTTTTGACAAAAATTGTATATATTTGAGTTTCACAATGCAATGTTTTAACATGCATATACATTATAAAATGCTTATCACAATCAACATACTTAACATATTGCCCCATATAGTTACCTCCTTTTTGTAGTGAGATAAATATGATCTACTCTTCAAGCAAATTTCAAGTATAACATACAATATTTATAACTATAGTCACAATATTGTACATTATGTCTCCAAAACTTATTTATGCACACAACTGAAATTTCTTACCCTTTGACCAACACATTCCCATGTCCCCAGACCAGCACCTGCAATATCCATTGAATATATGCAGTAATGAAATAGCTGGATCATTGTGTGTGTGTGTGTATGTGTGTGTGTGTGGGGGGGGGCTTATGGTTTCATGCTGTTTTCCCGAATAGGTCTACCAATTTACATGCATGCCAATAGTGCACAAAGGTTCCCTTTTCTCCACATCCTTGACAATACTTGTTATCTTTTTTTTTTAATGTCAGCTATACTAACAGGTGTGAGGTGATTTCTCATTATGGACTTAATTTTTGATTTCAATGATTAGTAATATATGCATTTTCAGATACCTATGCTATTTGTGTGTCTTCTCTTGAGAAATATCTATTCAGGTCCTTTGTCCTTTTTTAATTAGATTTTTTCTTGCTTTTTAGCTCCTTATATATTTTGAATATTAACCCTAATCAGATATAGAGTTTGACATATTTTCTCCTGTTCCACAGTCCGTCTCTTCACTCTGGTTCTTTCCTCTGTGCAGGATTTTAGTTTTACTCAATCTCATTTGTCCATTGTTGCTTTTGTGGCCTACACATTTGTGATCATATCTATTAAATTGTTGCCCAGACCAATTTCAAGACACTTTTTCCTGTTTTCTTCTAGTGATTATAATTTCATGTCTTACGTTTAAGTCTTTGACAGATTTTACTTGATTTTTTTATATAGTGTGAAATAACAGTTTCATTTTGTTGTCCTACTTGTGGATATTCTGTTTTTCCAGCACCGTTTGTTGAAGAGATTGTCATTTTCCCATTGGCTGTTCTTGTCCCTATTGACAGACATCATTTGACCTTGAATATGTGGGTTTATTTCTGAATTCTGTTCTGTTCTATTGGTCAGTATGTCTGTTTTTATTCCAGTACCATACTTTGTATCACTAAAAATTCATAGTAATTTGAAATAAGATAATGCTGTGCTTCCAACTTTGTTCATTTTGTTCAAGGTTGCTTTGGCTATTTGGAATCATTTGTGGTTCCATGTATAAATTTTAGCATTATTTTTATTTCTGTGAAAAAATGCCATTGGAATTTTAAAAGGCATTGCATTGAAGTTACATATCACTTTGGGTAGTATGGATACTTTAACAATATTAATTCTTCCAATTCAGTAGTACCAGATATAATTTTATTTATTTGTGTTTTTTAAATTTCTTTCATTGAACATCCTATGATTTTCTTTCCCTGATGTCTTAAAAATCAGTATGCAGATTTTTGACCTTGATTAATTTTTTATAAATATTTTTCAGATACTAGTGTATAAGGTATAGTTTTTTTAAATTTATTTTCCAGGTAGTTCATTATTAGGTTATTGAAATGCAATTGATTTTGTATGTTTATTTTCTATGCTGCAACTTTAAATGTTTTTTTACATCAGTTCTAACAGATTTTGTGGTGTTTTTGGGTTTTTTATATATAAGATCATGATATATGCACACAGAAGCAATTTTATTTTTCGTGTTTGAATTTGGATGGCGTTTCTGTCTTTTTCCTACTTAATTTCTCTGCCTGGGACTTCCAGTACAATAGTAAACATAAATTGGAAAAGCAGCATCCTTATACCATTTTCGATCATGGAAAAAGCTTTCAGCTTTTCACCGTTGAGCATATTAGAAACAGGCTTGTCATTTATGACTTACATCAGGTTGAGGTATATTCCTGCTAGACCCAAAGGGATTTTTATCAGAAAAGGATTTTGAATTTTCTTCAATAGTTTTCTACATCTGTTGAGAAGATCATATAATTTTCTCCTTTATTCTGTTAATGTGGTATATTGCATCAATTGATTTCTTAAATGTGTTGAAATGTCCTTGTAACCAAGGGATAAGTCTCAATCATGGAGTATGATTTTTAAATATGATGTGAATTTTGATTTGCTAAATTGTGGATGAAGATTTTTATACCCGTGTTCACCAGGTGTATTGGTCTGTGATTTTCTTATAACATCTTTGTAACATGGTAGCACTGACCTCATTAAAAATGGTGTAAATATTTCTCTCCTCAAATTTTTTGGCAACATTTGCAAAGGATTGATGCTAAATCTTTAAATACTTCCTTGGATTTATCAGTGAAGGCATCAGGTCCTGGGATTCTCAGTACCGGGAGATATTTACATTACTGATTTGATCTCCCCACTCAGATTGGTATGTTCAGATGTTTTATTTCTCCATGATTCAGTCTTGGTAGGTTCTGTTTCCCAAAATTTATCTATTTCTTCTAGATTATTTAATTTGTTGACAGAAAATTATTCATAGAGATGTATTGTGGTCCTTTTTATATCTGTGGTCAGTTACTATGTCTCCTCATTCATTTACAATTTTTTTTTTATTTTCCCTCCTTTTTCTTCGTATCTATATTTTTTAAAAATTTGCTTTTCCATTCAGAGACCAAACTCTTAGTTTTACTGATCTCTTCATTTGTTTTTCTAATCAATATTTTGCTTTTATCCTGGTCTAATTATTATTTTCTTCTATTAAATTAGGGTTTAGTTTGCTCTTCTTTCCCTATCCTTGAGGCTTAAATATATGTTGTTTTTGAGTTCTTCCTTTTTTATGAATATTAATGTAGGTATTGTTATAAACTTCCTCTTAGAATTTCTTTCACTCCAGTATAAATTTTGGTATATTGTGTTCCTATTTTTGTTTTTCTCAAAATATTACTTTTTAAATTTTTTTAACTCTTAAGTTTCTCAGGAGTATATTTATTGCATTTATTTTCCACATATTTATTTATTTTTCACTTTTCTCCTGTTACATCTTGTTTTATTCCATTGGGGTTATAAAAGCTACTCAATATGATTTCAGTCTTCTTAAGTTTATTAAAATTTGATTTGTGGACTAATACAATCTGTCCTGGAGAATGTTCTGTGCACTAGAAGAAGGTTACTCCTGTTGAGTGGAATGTACTGGACACATCTCTTAGGTCCACTTAAGCTGAAGAGTAGTTCGAATCCAGTGTGTTCATGTTCATTTTTGTTGGAATGATCCCCGTAATTAAAAATGGGATATTGAAGTTGTTGCCAGGTGGCCATGGTAGACAGTGGAGTGTTCTTGATTGTTGGGTTCCAAAGTCTAGGACACTGCCCTGATGCAAGAAGAGAATTAGAGTGAAAGAAATAGCACTTGAAGCAGGTTTATTTTAGAGCAAAAATATACCACAAAGAGTGAGGCAGGCAAGTTGGTAAGAAACCTTCTGCCTCCAAATGGTTGGGCTTCTATCAGCACAGTGGGTGGGACCTTGGAGTGATTGGAACCCCTGGTGCTATCCACTTCTTTTTAGCCAAGGTTGTGTACTTGTTGCCCTTTTTAGGTAGTCATGAATCTTTGTAAGAACTAAGGAAATGTGTCTGTGCACTCAAGTCACTGCACACTTTTTGATATGGTGCAAGCAGTGGAAGGTCATGCAGCATTTAGCTAACCCTCTGGGCAGCTCATGGACACATGCACTACTTTGAAAATATAATGTGTTCCTCAAAAAGGAGGATGTGTGCTGGTCTGACTTCGGGTCTCAGAGGGTGGGCCCTCTGTGGTTTTGAGTAGCTAGTCCATTTACCCAGATGCATCTCTTGCATAGTCCCACCCACACGAGGGGAGAGTGGATTTATGTCCTTATATGGTTTTCTTCTTTGCAAGATGATGTTACTGGATGATGAATACTGAGTCCTCCCAGTAAATTGCTGGACAGGGACCCTTTTAGAGTCATCGTCAGTTCTCTGGTTCCTGCTCATTCCTAGCTAATTGCCTGCCTGACAAAGTTCCCTATTGTTATTGTACTGCTTTCTGTTTTTTCCTTCATTTATGCTAATTTATGTACTTAGGTGCTTTAATGTTGAGGGCATATATATTAGAGATATTATATCCTTTTCAGGAATTGATGCCATTTTCAGTATATAATGACTTCTTTGTCTCTTGTGATGGATTTTGACTTAAAATCTCTTTTCTTTTATGCAAGTATAGCTACTTACTATAGCTTAAATGTTTTCCTCCATCAAAACTCACATTGAAATTTAATTGCCAATGTGATAGTACTAAAAGTGGGACTTTAGGATACGCTTAGGTCATGAGAACTCCATCTTCATAGATAGACAAATGCTATTATTGAGAGGTTGGATTTTCCTATTCTTGCTCTCTTTTGTCCATTCTCTTTCCTCCTACTACAGCTACTATAGGTTTTGACCTTCTGCTATGTAATGCCATGTAATGCATTAATCTAGAAGGCCCTTGCCAGGTGCCAGGTACTTAATATTGTATTTCCAAGTCTCCGAAACTGTGAGTCAGTGCATTTTCACTTATTAAAAATTACCCAGTTTTAGGTATTCTGTTATAGTAGGACAAAATGCACCAAGATATCACTTATGTTCCCACTTGGTCATCATTTGTATGGAATACATTTGCTTTTCCCTTTTCATTGAATGTATATCTTTAAAGCCTCAATGAGTTTCTCATAGATAGCACATTTGTGATTGGTGAATTTAACCCATTTGCATTTAAAGTAATTATTGAGAGGTAAGGACTCCCAATTGCCATTTTTAAAATTATTTTCCATTGTTTAGTTTCTTCTTCTAATGTCTTCCTGTAGTATTTATTTTTTTGGAGGGGGAGAGTAAATGGTGTACTTTGATGTCTTTATATTTTGTGTATCTAACATAGTTTTTCTTCTTTATGATTTGCCATGAGGCTTATATGAGATATGTTATGGTTATAATAGTCTATTTTAATTTGACAACTACTTGGACAGTGTACTGGATGGTAGGGTCTGTGGACTGGCTTTGTGCCAGGGTTAGAAAGCATGTGGGTCTGGGACCTGACTCTTCACATACTGGCCTGGTACTTTGAGTCATGATGGTTGACCTGGTACTGGAATGGGCTTGGATTCTGAGTCTTCAGGGACTGAGTCTGGCCTTGTAGTGGGCCAAGCCTGAAGTTTTGAGGGCCAGTTCAGTGCTAGGATTGATCAAGGGGTTGGCATTTCAGGAGTTAGCCTGATGCTGGGGTTTATTGAGTTGGGCTGTTGCTAAGGTCTCCAGCGAAATCTGTGCTTTCTTCTCCTCCTTCTTTCTTCTTTCTTTTTCTCCTCCTCCCTTTCTTTTCTTCTTTTTCTTCATGGAAGATGTCCTTTCTGCTGTGATACATGGACTTGGGGAAGGACTAATATGGATAATTTAAAATTGTCCTTCCTGCTCTTTTTCATGAGCTTTTTCTTATTTCTCTGTTCTACCCATATTCTATAGTTTTTTATCTGCATTCCTAAGCTGTTGTGAAGGTTATTTTTGTTCATTAGTGGTTGTTCAAAATAGATTTTTCCATTGGGAAACAAGTCCCAGAAATCTATATTTTACTATCTTGCTCTCATTTTTAATATATATGTAGCATTCCATTTTATAGATGTAGTTTTATTAATTTAATCAATTCACTGTGCAAGAGGATTTTATTTTTCCAAATGTTTTTATAATAAAAATATTTCAGTACATACCATTTCCATAATTTATACCATGTAGGATGCGATCTTAGAGTTTTCCTAAAGATGGAAGCTCTGGTTCAAAGACTATAAATTTTGAAAATTTTAATAAATGTTAATGAGAGTCCAAGGAAAAGTTGTATATTAATATCAGTAATGACTGAGAGTGCTAGTTTACTCAGACCTTCTTCAGTAGAATGTTTTATCAAACTTTTTGATCTTAACCAAAAACTGAAATGGTAATTCATTGTTTAAAATTGTATTTTCCTTTTTAGGAGTGAAGATGAGACTACTTCTGTAATTTATAATTATTTTTATGTTACTTGCATTTATTTATATATTTTCTATGAACTGTTCATGGTTGCTATTGTTTTTCCATTGAATTTTTTATATTAATTTCTCAACATTGTATATTAAATAGTTGAAACATTGGTCATATGAACTATAATTGTTTCCTTCAGTTTATGCTTTGCCTCTTAGTAATATTTATATTATTTATCCAGTTATTTATTTTATTCGATTGAACCCAAGAGTATTCCACCACTGAACAACACCTCCAGTCTTTTACTTTTTATTTAGAGATCCAGTCTTTCTGTGTTGCCCCGGCAAGCTTCAAACTTGCAATCCTTCTGCTTCAGCTTCCCAAACTGCTGGGATAACAGGCCTATACCACTCCACCTGGGTTGATTAGTATTTAATTAGTTTATTAAACAAAGTTTTTTTTTTAAGAGAGAGAGACAGTGAGAAAGAGAGAGAGAGAGAAAATCAATATTATTCAGTTTTGCATCTGATTTTTGTTGCTCTGACACTTAGTTGTGTATGTGGTGCTGGGATTTGAACCTGGGTCCTTGCTCATGCCAGGCTAATTGGTAAAATTTAAAATGCAGGTAAAATTTACAAACTAAAAATTCATCTCCAGTTTTATATATTTTTGATATTTCCTACTTTTTCATGTTTTATTGTACAGTACACATTGATTAATATTTAAAACTATTATGAATGATAAATGTATAAAAGTTATTTTCTCAATATGACTATGTTCACACTGTTTTTAAAATAATCTAAACTTGTTTTCCTTATTTGAAGTGCTATCTTTATCATAAACTAAATTTCTAAATCATTTTCAGCCTATATATTTGTATTATATATCATTGATCTTTGTTTTTTCATCAGACTTATTTTATTATTTCAGTGATTGTAGCCCTAAATTAAGTCAATGCTGCTGTGCACTCGATGTTTTTCATCAGTTTTTATTTTCACAATTATTTTTAACAAAAATTAGTTGACTTGTGTTTTCATATGAACTTTAGAATCTATATAGTTCCAAATAACCTTGGTATTCTTGTTATTGTTTATAGACTCATTTAAAGAAGTTTTCTTTCTTTGTCCTTTTGAAATTGAGTCATTTTCTTTGTAAAATGAAGATATTTTTGCATTTATTTATTTGAATCTTCTTTTGTATAAAATAGCCCATACACTGATACTAATCTTATACTTGTATGCAATTAGATAAGAATAAATATTTAGATACTTTCAGAGTAATTTAACATGATTGTGACACTACTTGCAGTTGTGACATTCTTTTACCAATTCATATTGATCGTATTTCTGTTTTGCTTTTTCAAAATTTTATTGATCCTTTTTCATTATGTATAACATTAGGGTTCATTTTGACATAATCACGAAAGCATGGAATATAATTTGGTCCTTAGCACTTGCCCTTCCCTCTCCCTCCCCTCTCCCCTCCTTCTACTCTACTGATCTTTCTGCAATTTATTTATAGTCTTTTTAAATTAGTATTTTGGAGGTCATATTTCTAAAAGTTATCTAAGCATGATCAATTGAAAATAAAGATTGTTCTTTTACCAATAAAATTTCAAAGTGCTAGTATAGAACACAATCAGTTTTGTTATCGAATGTTGAATTTTCTTTTTTAAAGAGAGAGGGGGAATCAATTTTATTTATTTTTTCATTTGGCCTTTGCTAATCTAACACTTAGTTGTGTATGTGGAAATGGGATTTGAGTTGGGTCCTCGTGCATGCCAGGCAAGCACTTTAATTGCTGAGCTATCATTGCAGCCCCTGATTGTCCAATTTTATTACAAGCATGATACATGTACATAAACATAATAACATACCTGTTCCTTGGACTGTTTTTCTTGATTCTCTTCTTTTTTTTTGCAAGGCTGTCTTTCCTTCTTTTTTCTCCCTATTTCACAGCACCTTCCTCCCCAAGATCATCCATGACAGCAGTGATGATATTTGTCCTTATTTCTTGTAGAAAACTGTTAAATAATAGTGGTAATACTGGAAGAAATTTATTCTCCTTGAATTTTAATGAAGGTACTATTAAAGCATCACCAGTAAATATGATCTTTGTTTTGGGAGTAGGGTTTGCATATTTATCATATTCAGAAGGTACTTTTCTAATTTTTTTATTTTTCTTATATTAAAAAATAAGAATATTTTGGACCAAATACATTTTTAGCATAGTTTTTTCATACCAGGGATTGGACCCAGGGGCACTTAGCCACTGAAACACATCCCCAGTCTTTTTTAAAAATTTTCAGACAGGGTCTCTCTAAGTTGCTTAAAGCCTCACTAAGTTCTGAGGCTGGCCTTGAGCTTTCAATCTTCCTGCTCAGCCTCCTGAGTGGTTTGGATTACAGGCATGCATCACCATGCCTGGGTTAGTGTTTTATATTTTATATTATATTTTTCAATGTGTCAATATAATTAATTATAATTAGATTTTTAAATAATGGTCCATCACTGCTTTCCTGTATTAGATCTCATATGGTGTACTACTCTGTTAGTGTTTTATTAGAGTTTCCTTGTCAATAAATATTTTATTTAAGACTTTTGTTTTGAGATACATAGATGAGATTTTCTTTTAATTATCTTTTTGTGGTCTGTCATTTATATCATGCTTCTTTTATTAAACAGTATTGAAAAAGTGGGTCACTTCTTATGCTCTGGAAATGGATTTGGAGTTAGTCTTTAACCAATCAGTATAATTCTTCTATACAACTGTCTAACACTCTAGAGTAGGGCTATGCTGGAGATGGTATAGTTCTTTGACCATTTGTTATCTCATGGAATGAAGTACAGAGTGAATTTTAGTATTTTTTTTCCAGAAAATCATCTATGTTTTAGAATTTACTTATGCAGCCCTTTATGACTCCTTTGATTTCCTCTTTACTTTTGGTTTTTCTCATTATCATTCATTTTGTGTTTTGGTGCTTCCATTTTTTTCTTTTAAAAGAGAGAGGGGCAGTGAGAGAGAAAGAGACATTCAGTTTTATTTAGCTTTTCATGTGGCTTTCAGTGCTCCAACACTTTGTTATGCACATGGTGCTGGGGTACAAATCTGTGGCCTCAAGCATGTCAGGCAAGCGCCGTAACCGCTGAGCCACCGTTCCAGCCCTGTAGGTTAAGAAAAGAATGTTTTAATCAAAGAAAACTTATTAAGTCTGTTGTATTTTTCTAGCTTTAAATTTATTATTCTTTGGTATTATGAAACCCTTTACTATGCCTCCTTTAGTTTTATTATATTGTTCTATTTGAAATGTGTTGAATTTGATGAATATCTCAAGTTATTCATCATAATCATTATAAAGTTATGAGTTTTATTCTCACCCTTCTTTTGCTGTAACTCATATAATGCACTACTTATTATTCATAATTAGTTTGAGATATGAAATAAATTTAACTTTTAGATTTACTTAAAGTGGTGTTTTAAAAGAACTAAAATTTCAAGGTTGTGCACGTTGTTATTTGGTTTCTACTTTTGTGGTTGATGTTTATATAGTTGCTGGTAGTACCTGTTCCAAAATTTTTTAAAGATTTTTGATGATTGCTAATATACAAGCAAATTTGCTTTGTGTATATGAGTTTTTCACAAGCACTTGAAAAATGAGGCCTTTCTTTTATTTTAAAAAATTTATTACAATATTTTTATTAGTGCACTATAGTAGTACATAATGGTGGGGTTTGTTGTTATGTATTAGTATGTGCACATAACATAACAAATAATTTGGCCAATATCATCACCCCTCCCTCCTCTTCTCCCACCCTTAGTATCTTTCCTCTGTTTGATTGATTTCCCTTTGCTTTTCATGAGATCTCCCTCATTTTATTTTCCTTTCTCTTTTCTTGCTTCCATACATGACAGAAAACATATGATCCTCAGCCTTCTTCTGTGTTTGGCTTATTTCACTTAACATAATGGCCTTAAGTTCCATCCATTTCTCTGTCAATGGCATAATTTAATTTTTTTAAGAGAGAGGGATAGTGAGAGAGAGAAAGAGAGAGAGAGAGAGAGAGAGATTATCAATTTTATTTAGTTTTTCATGTGGCTTTTGTTGCTCTGAGACTTCGTTGTGTAGGTGGTACTGAGGTTTGAACTTGCTTACTCACGCATGCCAGGCAAATGCTGTAACCACTGAGCCACTGTTCCAGCTCATAATTTTATTTTTTATGGCTGAATAAAACTTCATTGTGTATGTGTGCATACACACACACACACACACACACACACACACACATATATGTATATATATTTTTTCTTTTTTGATTCTTTAATTCATCCATTGATGGACATCTAGGCTGGTTCTATAGTTTAGGTATTGAGAATTGTGCTGTTATAAAATTGAGAATGCATGTATTACTATAGTATGATGACTTTAATTCTTTAGAATAAATATTGAAGAGTGGAATAGCTGAGTCATATGGTAATTCCATGCCTAGTCTTTTGAGGAAGCTCCCCACTGATTTCCATATTGATTGGATTAATTTACAATCCAGCCAATGGTGTAAAACTGTTCCTTTTTCTCCACATCCTCTTCAGCATTTATTGTTTGTAATCTTGAAAACTTCCATTCTGACTGATACGAGATGAAATATAGTATAATTTTGATCTGCATTTCCCTATTTGCAAATGATTGCTAATGAAGTTGAACATTTTTTCATATATTTGTTGGCCATTCATATTTCTTCTTTCAGGAAGTGTCTGTTTAATTCATTTGCCCATTTATTAATTGGGTTTTTTATTTTTTATTTTTGGGGGGTTGAGTTTTCTGATTTATTTATATGTTCTAGAAATTAATCCTCTGTCAGAAGAGTAGCTGGTAAAGATTCCCTTGCATTCTGTAGGATCTGTCTTCAGATTCAAAATTGTGTCCTTTGCTGTTCAGAAGCTTTTAATTTTATGCCTTCCCATTTATTAACTTCTTGGCATTATTTCCTGAGCTTTAGGGGTCCTATTGAGAAAGTTTTGCTTGTGCCTCTATGCTGGAGTATTGATCCTGTGTTTTCTTCTAGGAGCTGCATAGTTTCTGGTCTACTTCCTAGATTTTGTACAGGGAGAGAGATAAGGGTCTAGCTTCATTCTTCCACACATGAATAACCGTTTTCTAAGCACCATTTGTTAAAAAGGCTGTCTTTTCTCTAGTGTATGTTTGTGGCATCTTTGTCAAGGATCAGGTGACTGTAGATGTGGATGTTTGTCTTTGTGTCCTCTATTCTGTTTCATTGGTCTTTGTGTCTGTTTTTATACCAGTATCAAGAAAGTTTTGTAACTATAGGTTTTGTAGCATTACTTTTAGGCTTAGAATTGCTTTGACTAAAGACCTTTCTTTTAAAGTCAGGTGAATTCTATTATTATCATAATTCTTTTACTGATATTTTATCTTTCTGACTTTTCTCAAAAATAGGTAAATTAAAATTTCAGAACGTAATAAATATAATGATGTTAAATCTTATTTCTCATTCCCCTCAAAAAATATTTCCCTCAAATACTCTCTTGACTAATTTCCTGTATATTCTGAATTTTTGTTTTATGTATTTTGCTAATGTATTATTTAGTTAAAAAACTTCAAAACTATTTACTGTAGATTGTACTATTTGTTATTTTACATCAACTTATTTGAGGAAAATCCCAGCTTTTTTCTATATTTTCTAGATTTGTTTTTTAGTTTTGGTCATTCTGAGTTACTTTGTTCTGGATGTCTTTCTAATAGGCAATTAGGACTGGGTTTTGAGTTGAAATGAATCAGATATTTTATTTCATAGAGGATTTCAGTTTACTTCTATTATTAAAAATACATATTTTTTCAATTGTATATTTTCCATGCTCTGCTTATTCCTTTGAGTAATACTAAAACACTCACTGTATTTTTTGCTTATTTTTGCATTGTGTATTTTTGTAAATGTCATTTTAAAATTGATTCTTCTATACTATGATTATTACATCCTTCTTCATTCTTAGATTATATATATGTATATAAGAATGTATGGTTTATGTGGTGTGACCATGTAATGGTCTATGTGTAATGCCATTTAATGTGCATAATAACATTTTGGTCATTAATAGACCCACAATATGATGATAGCACCCTACATTGGTATCATAAAGTGA
Source organism: Aplodontia rufa (assembly GCA_004027875.1). Classification (NCBI taxonomy): domain Eukaryota; kingdom Metazoa; phylum Chordata; class Mammalia; order Rodentia; family Aplodontiidae; genus Aplodontia; species Aplodontia rufa. Next base: position 66,803 of record PVKS010002852.1, on the reverse strand, counting down.
TTGTTGTACCCATCTTACTCTGTGTAAGTACATGTTGATGATTTCACAATGATGAAATCACCTAACAATGCTTTTCTCAGAGTATATCCTGGGCATAATGCAATCTTTGTGTTATGTTTTATACATATGTAAATATATATGATGTGTTTATACATAGAAATATATATGTATCTGTATATATCACATACATGTATGTACATACCATATATATTTATATAGTTCATTTAAATATAAGGATGTCATAGTCATTTTAGAGAAATATCTATGTATATTTCTCTGTATATATGTGTGTGTATATATATTCCCTTCCCCCACCCTGCTAGAAGAAAACCTCAGTTTTTCTCTATCACAATTTTTGGCACAAAATGTGTGGGTTTTTCATACCAAGCAATTGTCCAGTTCTCTGAAAACATTCACAGGGCATCCAATGATTCAATTCAATTGCGATTCTACCTGCAGTTACTGTCAGACTCTACCAGCTCAGTGCTCAGTTCCATAAGACTGCCATCACTTAAAATACCGGTGGTAAGTTCTGGGTACCTGTACTTCTGACCAAACTGACTATATATGGTAGAGGTTCCCATGAACCACTCCTTGGTTTTATATAATTTCCTGAAGTGACTCAGGAAACCAGTGTACTTAATATTACTGGTATATTATAAAAGATATTATAAAAGGTCAGATGGACCAAAGTGTTCTAGGCTCTGGAGTTTCTTTCCCCATGGAGTTGGTGTTATGTTTTAAATATGAGGTATTTCCATAAAATTCATGTATGAGACAGTGAAAGAATGTTCAGAAGTGAAATGATTAGAGGATGAGAGTTGCAGCCTAATCAGTGGATTCTCTGTTGACACAGATTGACTGGGTGGTAACTGTAAGGAGGTAGCGTGTGGCTGGAGGAAGAAGATCACTAGGGCTGTGAGTTTTGGACTTATATTTTGTCCCTGGTGAGTGAAATGCTCTCTTTGCTTCTTGCTTGCTGTGTCCTGAGCTGCTTTCCTTTGCCATGCTCTTCTGCCATGCTCTTCTGTATCACCGCACTCCCAGAGCAAAGGAGTCTACTGGTGTCACTGAGACTATGAGGCCCAAGTGAACTCCTCCTCTGTATTTCCTCTTTTGAGCACAGTGAAAAAGCTGACTAAAACAATTAGGATGTGCCAACCTCCAAGTACAAGGATGCATTCACCAGATAGAAGCTCTCCAAACCCTGTTGTTTAGGGAAGTTTCTGGAAGTTTTATCACATAGGCATGATCGATTATTAACTCTATCTCTAGTTCTTCTCCTCTCCCTGTCAGTGGGGGTGGAGCTGAAAGTTCTTGGGTTGGTGTTTCCAATCATGCCCCCACTCTTATGCTATTGAGGGGCCCACCGAAGCTTAGCTCAGTAGAACCAAAGATCCTCCTATTATACAGAAAGCCAGTGCATTTCAGAGCTCTGTGTAAGAAGTTCCTATCACTCAGATATACTTCAAGGGTTTAGGAACTACAAGAATCCAGGGTCAAAAAGCAATATTGGAGGAAAAGATATTACTAGGAGCCCAATAACTTATAAAAATACAACAGCTTTAGGAGCTTTGTGTCAGGAACTGGGAGCAGACACCAAATACACCTTTATCATTATATCACATATACAATGAACAATAAAAATTTTGTATTTTCTCATCCTAAACCTTATTTTTCTTTTACTCCTCAATTTTAGTTGAATATATATTTTCATTGGTTTTTACTTTTATACCTGAAAGTATAATTAATTTCTGTAAGTTGAATTATGGACAACATATATTTTTAACAATTCTTCCCCAAAAAAGTATAAAATTCAGCATACCACTTTCTCCTGACCCCCAGTTTGGGGACTGTAATTTCCACATTTTTATTTTAATCTCAAAGCTTATTGTGTTTGTAATTTTATGAAATTAACATATCTATTATCTAAAATAGTCACTCATTTCCTAAAGTGCAGCAAGAGCAATCATAATCTAGTAATTGAGCAGAAAACCTTGAATGCAATCCTGTTATTAACTATAACTCTCATATTTGTACATTAGATCTTCTGACCTGATCATTGTACCTATTTGCTCCTTTGTATATTTTGACATCCCCTTATTTCCTTCCCCCAGTGCTGACACTGGTAACCACCATTTTATTTTCTGTCTGTATATGTCTGTCCTTTTTAAGATTCTACATGTAAGTGAGATAAAGTGAAAATTTTGTTTCTGTGTATGACTTATTTACCTTGGCATAGTACCCTTATGTTTCATCCATGTTGTGGCAAATGGCAGAATGTCATAAGTTTTTAGAAGACTGAATACTGTTCCTTTGTGTGTATGTACCCATACGTATATCAGTTTCTTTAACCATTCATCCATTGATGGACACCTAGACCGTTTCCATAACTTGGCCATTGTCAACATCACTACGGTGAATTTGGAAGTGGAGATAGCTTTAAAAGCTGGTGATTTCATTTCCTTTGAGTTAATACCTAGAAGAGGGATGCTGTGTCACAATGTAGCTTCATTTTTAATTTCTGTAGGAACCTCTGTACTATTTTCTATAATGGCTGCAGCAATTGACATTTCCACCAATAGTATTCATGAATTTTCTCCACCAAAACTTGTTATCTTATCTCTTTTTGTCCTTTGGATTTGGATACTGGATATTGAACCACAGGTACTTTATCATTGAGCTACATCTTAGTCCCCCTTCCCCCCCTTTTATGTTTTTGAGACAGGGTCTTGCTGAGTTGTTGAGTGTCTCACTAGATTGTTAAGGCTGGCCTCGAACTTGTGGTCCTCCTGTCTCAGACCACTACGTTGCTTGTCTTATAGATATAAGCCACTGTTCCTGATTATCTCTTATTTTTTGACAATAGCTATCCTAATAGATGTGAGGTGACATCTCTTAGTGGTTTTGATTTGCATTTCCCTGACAATTAGTATCTCTGAGCACCTTTTCATATATCTGTTGGCCATTGTGTTTTTTTTTTTTATAAGAGAGAATGGGACAATGAGAGAAAGAGAGAAAGAGAGAATCAATTTTATTTTAGTATTTTATATGGCTTTCGTTGCTTCAACACTTCACTATGTATATGGTGCTGGGGTTGGAACCCTTGTCCTCACGCATGCCAGGCAAGCACCATAACTGCTGAGCCACTGCTTCAGCCCCCACACCCTGCTGTTGGCCATTTTTATGTTATCCTTGGTAAATATTTTTTCCAGTTCTTTGCCCATTTTAAAGATAGAGGACTGTATGTTTCCTTGCTGTTAAGTTGTGTGAATTCTTCATAAATCTTAGCTATTCTCTGATTATCTGATAGATAGCTTATAAATATTTTTCTCATTCTAGAGATTGCCTTTTCATTTCACTGATTACTACTTTTTCTGCATAAAATGGGCTTTTTAGTTTGATACTGGAAAAAAGTGGACTTTCACAAGAAAGAATGAAACTGAATCTTTGTCTTACAGAAAAATAAACTTGAAGTAAATAAAAGGCCTCAGTGTACCAAATGAAGCTCTAAAACTTCTAGAAGAAAGCATAAGGGGAAAGTGCCTTGCCACTGACCTTGGCCATGATTATTCCTAAAGCTCAAGCTACAAAAGTAAAGTAAATAAGTAGGACAACACCAAAATGAAAATATAAGTTTTGCATTCTTTTCCTTTGAGATGAGTAGATTTTTTTAGAATAATTTCTTTTTATTCCAGTTTTGATCTTCATCTCCAAATTTATTTAATCACTGCTTTCACTCACAGTAGGACTTGAGATCTGCAGATCTCAGCTACCCAAGAACTACTATTTTGAACTTCAAACAGGAAAATAGTGATTCTAACAAAAGGAGTCCATTATATGTAATATATTTGGATAGTGAAAAAAAAAAACTAATGAGGAATGCCATATATTAAGCCCAATTTTCACAAAATGATCGCTTACATTTATATATTTTTTCCTTAATAATACGTGGTGTACCAGGGATACGGGTAAAATAAAAACAAGGAAGTCCAGTGGAATCTGAAGTGGAAACTAAAAAAACAAAAACCATATCCATGTGGCTTCAATTCATTCCTCAGGAAACTTAAGAAGATTTTGAGCAGCAGGAGCATTTAGAGAAGAACCCTCACCTGGAGGGTGAGCTTTGCCTTGTCCTGCCTTTGTGGATACTTTCTATGATACCATCTGACTGACTGCAGAGAACCAGATATCCACACTCTTGAAATTTTGTCATATGAAGTGAAGTTTTAGTAAAATAATCAGGAGAAAAAGTAGAGAGATTTATAGATATGTTTTAAGCATCTAGTTCATCTTGGAAAATAATGTAACTTCAATTCAAAAATTGGAGGTGATATGCCAGGGGTGCAGCTCCATGGAAGAGCATGCGTGCTTAGTATGTGCAAGGCCCTGGGTTTGATCCCAGCCCCAGAAAAAACAAACAGTAGAAATGTAGAGATATTCTGATTGTTTTAAGAATACAAAAGGGGTTATCAATGCACAGATGACACAATGTTTTCACATTTAGCATTTGATGTCACTCAACCCTTATCCTGTTAAGAAGATAGAGAGCATCCTATTTCATAAAGTGCTATTCTTTATTCATTCAGGCCCTTAAAAGACCAGCCTAAAGCTACACATAAACAAAATATCTAGTTGATACCTGGGACTGAATAGTTTATTATACAATTGACTTAAGTGAGGCTTTCACACATGGAAAGCATTTATTGAAATCCAAATTAGGAAGTTTGTGTAAATGCTAAACAAAATGATGTATTTCTGAAAAATCAAGTTTGCAATGTGGAAAGCAATCAGGCCACTCATAATTACCATGCATCTTGAATTCTCAGAATTTATAAGGAAAGAAAACAAATCTAATTACTTATTGTCATTGTGAATGAAATGTGCTCTGTATTTGAAGTGCAAATTATTATCCTTCGTCTAAATCATTGACTTAATGATATTCTATTTCCCATTCTAATCCTCATGTCACTGACAACAAATAGGCTTAATCTAATTATTAAAAAGTATTGTTATATTTGAATTCAAATTTATATCAGAATTTTATGCTTTAAAATAAAATCAGTATTTTATATTTTTACATTTTTGTAAGAGAATATAAAAAACTAAATTCTTTCCATAATTTATCTTCAGGACAAATGGTATAAATGTATATTACTTCCAGTTTAGGGGTTCAAAATTCTTTGGAAAAATCCAAGATATTGATAGGCCTTATTGGGCAACAACACAGGAGATCAGTTAGCATTGAAAGTAATGTTTTAAGATAAATTCAAGGGTATCTAAATCTCTTTTATTTTGGAAAAATTTAGAGTATAATGCTTAAAATTGTGAGTGCTACTTCTCATACGCACTGAAATATGCTTAATTTTACAATAGTATGATAACAGTCTAGCTTAAGCTTTATACACACACCTCTCCCTTACTTTATAATAATATCAATAACCATAAGTTTTTCTTGATGTTTCAAAATCATAAATGTCAATAGTGTTATAAAACAGGAAAATTTGAATTGTGTATTTTGCATTTCACAAAACCTATGAATAACTTTGAATGGTTGCACATTTAACAGTGTTTTTCTTTTGTCTTGTGATATGCTACTAAAGAACTATCCACTTATTCATGTTTGGACTAGGAAATAAGGTGTGAAGGTGAATGGGTGTTTATGTATGAACATGTATATATGTGAGTGTGCTTGTGTATGTATTAACGCATGTCTTTGCGTGTTAGATTGCTTCAGTTTAGGAAGTAGAAACACCTTTTTTTTAAAAAAGAAAAAATCCTGAAATGCTAGATTTCCACCTGCATTCATTAGAATGCTGGTGTAATTAAAAAAGCAGAACTGTCTCCCATATGCTCACGCCTTAGGGAATGTAGCAACAATCAAAGAATAGGAAGTGGTTTAAGAACTAGAAAACCATTTAGGAAACAAAGCAATTTTCAGGTATAGTTTATCTTACCACATTTAGGATTCAAATCAATTCTGGGATATAGGTTTGCTTACCACATTTTCATCCATAAGACTCTTCAAAGCCATCTGGTCAACTGCACTCACCCATCTATTTTTTCCTCTTCTAGTTGTCTATTTCTGTCAGCCATTCATAAAACTTTCAATTAGTTGACTTGGTCCCTGTGACTTAGGTGGAACTTTTTTGGCCAGACATTTTCAAAGTCCCTGATCAGCCTATGAGTTAGCTACTTTTTGGGGCAATTATAATTGATACTAATTTAGCTACTCATTGAGATAGTACTCATTTTAAAGTTACAGTGTTGGCTAGATATTGAGTTTTTGCCAGTCCAAATATCATGAGCCAATTACTTACTGCTGTGTTTAAAATAAGACTAAATATGTTTGAAGTAAAGTTCTCAGGAAATGGATTCTTGTATCAACAATGAATGTGTTTTGTAAGTAAGTCTTTTTACTCTTTAGTGTCATCCTGTTTCCCTACACAGTTGAGTGCTCATTCTGTATATTTTACAGTTTATTTCATAATCCATCTTGTGTTAACTTTTTATAGATATATCATCTTTCTCCTTGATGGGTCAACCATGTCTTAATCATTCCCATATTTTCCCAAATATTTAGCAAACCCCCTTGTTTAAAACTCATGGTGAGGAAGCCAGAATTTCTTCCTCAGCTCTGTATCTGAAGCAACGAGAGTGGTATTTGACAAATGACATGCATTCAGTCAATGTTAGTTGAAGAAATTTATGAAATTTTTGACACAAAGAAACATACAAAAAAATCTTTAGCATTCATTATAATAAAAAACACAGTGTTTCAGAAGATAGTCTTTGTATGTCATCCTAAATTGTATGGTAGTCAGACAATTTTTCATATGTAAAAGTTTGCCTGGTTTACATGGGGGTCAGATTAATGATATGCATTTCACCTGCAGCATACAATCCCTGGTTTGGGTATCAAGTCCAGATAAGAAAGGTTATCAAAGTTTGTATTCATTGTGTGAAAAATTCTTTGCACCTGGTGTCAGTGCCTCTACATTGGCCCAAGTTTACTTTTCAAGTCTTTGCTTTAGCTATGTGAATTAAAAGGCTTTGAGTTACATTAATCTGGGTTAAAAGGTGAATGATCCTAAACTGAAGACAATCTCTGATCTCGACTCTTCTAAAGGACTGTCTCATAACATTCTCCATGTTATAAGGTTGGTTTTCAGATTTTCTTCTATGATGATGGTAAAAGTTTATTGTGGGTTATCAATACTATCTTCTGTTTTTTGATTACTTAGCACAATTATGATGTATCTCAGAGGGAGAAGAGATTAGTCTGAAACTCTGAGAAATATTTATTTCAATTCATGTCCATAGGCCTTTCAATATTTATATGGATCAAGGGAAAACCTAAACCTTGGATCCTTGACTACAACAGGCAATGTGTTTACTTTAGCATGTTTGTAAGAAACACAGTTAAATTATGGATGAATCAGAATGCAAAAGGTCAAGGCTATTGAAAAATGATCAGATGGTATTAGACTGGAATGCAATTGGATAGAGACAGCTCATGACATGTACATCTGTGAAGGTTTGGAATAGAACAAGAAGTAGAATTTGAGGCAGGTCAGGAATCAATTTAATACCGAAGACACAGGGAGTTCAGATGTGCCAATATCCCACTTTTATGTGTTATCTCCCTTATGCTGGGGAGAAGACCTGCTGATTTAAAGGTCTTAACAGCTGGACTTTTTAAATTTAAAGAGCAATAAAGAGTCAGGTACAGCTAGGGGTTATGGAATGTGAACCCGAGATCATGCACTGTCCAACGTGATAAAAAACAAACATTAGCAAAGTCAGGCATCCTAAAATTGGCTGCTTAAAAGTGATATTTTATCACATTTTTTTCCTTACTCAAAAGAACTCTTGGTACAAGGCCATCATTATAATTATTGTAATTGTATTTTTTTTAATAATTCTGTTGTAACAACTCTTTATTGGGTGCCACGCATATAAAAACAAAGGACTCACTCTGGATCTTAAATGAGATTTGGTCAGAAAAAATTAGAGACACAGTAGGCAACAGTACAGGCAAGTGGTTTTAGGGCACTGTATTGAGTGGTAATTAATAATGGAAGTGAGCAACATCACTGTGACAATTTCTACGAAAAATGTGCATAAGGTCAGAAAGTGGCAATGTGGAGGAAAAGGGAGAGGAATTTAAAATGGGTATAATGGTAGAAATGATAATATTGTGTCCAGAAATAGGGGTGTCTGGAACGAAGTTCACTTTGGTATAAAAAATAGTTTGACTTGGGAAATAGTCTTGGGGTGAAGAAGAAACATTCAGACACTCATGTGGATGTTAAAGGAGCATTTATAGGCTAGGATGAAACTACTCTACGAAGAGTCTGTGGATGAAAAGTTCAGGCTGGATAGTTGCTGTCTGACCTTATCATTCATTCAGGTGCTCCGTGTTTCTGTTCCAGCATTTCCCAGGAGGGAGCACTTGTCCCAATGACCCAAGATCTTCAGTGATCAGATCTTGCCTGGGACAAAAAAAGGGAAAAAGATGAAAGGGAAAGCTAAAAAGGTATGCTATCAAGGATTGTTAGTTTAGAAAATATTTCCCCAGAGTCCCACATTATGACTTCAGCTTATATAACCAGAACTGGCCTGCACAAGATGAATATGTCAGGCTCCTTAACAGGAAAAGGCAAAGGGGAAATAACTTACCTGTGGTCTCTTCCACAATAGGATATTAAAGCTTGGTAGGAAACAAACAACAACAACAACAACAACAAAAAACCAGAAACAGATAACAATAAAGGAATTCACTACAAAAAGATTACAGAGTAAGAACAAGGGGCTTAGAAAAGAGCCTTAATGACTTCAGGATAAGGATTACTATCTTATGAGAATTGAGAAGATGAGAGGAGAGGGAGCAGAAATGAAGAGCCAACTAGAAATATCTCCAAGAGACATGCATGTAACAACGCGAAAAGTTATGAACTGTTATGAAGGAGTGGCGATGAAGGCATGGTAACTGGGAAGGCATTGATAGGCCTGGGTAGAAAGAGTTTAGTAGAATACTGAGAGCATCAAGGTTTGCAGGAGCTAAGAGGCGACCATATTTTGGAGAAAAGGAAACAGAAAACAAAGGCTAAACATTTCAGTAATTTTATAGTAAAAGGAAAAAGAAAAACAAAGGAACTGAGTAAACCAAAACATTGTTGGAGAGAGCTGAAAATTTTTATTTAGGCAAGCAAAATGCAAACCAATATCTGATTTATAAGTAAGTACCTAAGGAAGGAATTTTTCTTTGACTTAAGTGTTTTCTATCTATGTGATCTCTTAATATTCACAAAAATTCTGTCCAGTAGTTTTCTATTCCCTTTCTGCAGAAGGGAATGCGGCATTTAGTAATTGGTCTGAAGTCATGCAGCTGGTAAGTGGAAGAGCCTCTTTATTCACAGTGTTGTTTAAGCACCTACTATAGCTATTTTGGTGTCTTGGTACTTGGGATACAGCAATGAATACAGTACAGCATTTAACATACAGTCTAGCAGGTGAAAGACAATCTCAACTGAGGTTTTAGGTTTTGACTGTTGAAACCCGGTTTAAAGGCCTTGATAAAGGTGGTAAACACACAGCACACATGAACCTTTAAGAAAAATCTCTCTCCTTTACACTGTTCTTTCCAATATTCCCTGTGGAAACTGGTGTTTTCCAGACAATTGGTAGTTCAAAAAAAGAATTCCTGGAGGGCTGGAGTGGTTGCTTAGTGGTTATGGTGCTTGCCTGGTATGTGCCAGGACACAGGTTCGAACCCCTCCACCGGAACACAAAGAAGTGTTGGAGCAATGAAAGTCACATAAAAAAATAAATAAATTGATTCTTTCTTGCTCTCTCTCACTGTCTCTCATTCTTAAATAAAATAAAACGAAATGAAATAACAACACACACACAAACCTGAGGATTCCTGGGCAGTCCTTCTGAACTTGCAAAAAGTTGATGAGGCTTCACTTTGTCTGCTGATGAATTTGATTGCATGTGTTTCATTGAGAAGCAGAACATGTGGGTCCTTCCTGGTTGAAGTCCCCAGCAGAAGCACAACTGCATTCCCAAGATGCAGTGACCAATGCCTCAAGTAAGGCCTCAATGTTCCCTTTATAGATCAGGTGTTAACATATACTGACACGCTTGCTCACAACACTGATAATTAACATGAGCACAGAGGGCTAAAGCGCCACTCAGAAAATGCAAATGCTTTGGGTAGAATGGGAGCTGTTCTATGACTTTCTTTAGAATTTTCTTAGTTCCTTTAAGATAAAAATAAAATGCTAAAAACCACATTAAGAATTTTTGGGGTAGTTATACTCTTCTTCTTACATCTTCTACTAAAGCAAAACCTTTGACTTGTAATAAAATAAACATAGTCTCCAGAATGACAGGTTGGGATTAATTCGTAGCCAAGTGTTTTTTCCAACAACCATAATTTTATCTGTTGAAAAATGGATATTTGTAATGTGGTTTATGAAAATCTATTTCTCCTGAGTTGTTTAATTATAGATCTTATAGTCTGGAGAAGGGATAGATGCTGTCAGTTAGCCAAAATATCTGGACATGTAGAAGTTTACATTTATTTTTTGAAGCAAAAATTTTGATCACCTAATACTTTGAGGGGACCATTTTGTAGACTCTTTTGAGGCTGTGGGGACCTTAAAGATAACCCACTAGGGGTTTTGGAAGAAATATTTTTTCTTGATGTGCAGGCTGAGGTTATATGTACATTTAAGATGTCGTTATTAAAACTCAATTTTATTTAGCTCATTTAGCTGTGAGCTAATTAATGGTATAATTTTTTTTTTGGTACCTCTGGTTTATTCTGCATGCTTCTCTCTGAATACAAAGGTATTCTTCCAAAGTAATGGGATAAAATACTTATTTGTAAAGGGTTTGCTGATAGCAGTGACAGAATTTGGCAACAACAGAACTTCGCAGAGCTACTGAGACCACCAGAGACAAGGACAAATTCATTCATCAGCCCGGCTGTTATTATTTACCCATTTTTATTCCCTTTTTATATCCAACCCAAAGCTATATCTAGAAGCAAACTGTAGCTCAGTGTCTGTGACTTCCTGTGCTTTCTGAGTGGTGAAACCAGTCAGCCAATTATAGTACATGTATGGAGACACAGTTTTTGGTTCCATTGGGCATAAGGTAAAGCAAATAGGCAGTCCACATGGTATTGAACCTGTTCTTGCAGGTTAACAAGCAATTAAATCACAGATTGAGAATATGCAGATATTGAAAGGGGAAACTTAAGGGGTAGTGGCACTGACTACAGCAAACCAAAGTGTCTGGAAAGCTAGCTGGTGTGCTTCTGTATCTGGGGGATTGAGCATATTTGGAGGCAAATACAAAATATCACCCTTGCCTTCTAGGCCAGTTGGGAAGTCATATAAACAAACAAGCACACAACATATAAGCAAACAAACACACAAGAGCACATGCATTGCTATTCGGAGTGGAGGTGGGCAGTGGGAGGGTGTAGTGTAAGAACAGTTAACAACAACAAAAAGGTCAAGGGGGACAGCCTTCTTTTAAGTAATGCCTGAGCTGAGACCCCAGGGAGGAGCAGCTACTGCCTCTGCAGGGAGAGGAAGGATCTGTGTCATAGTCAAAACCTTAGAGTGGCATAATTTCCCCAGGGAACTATTTCCCAGGGCAAGATGGAGGAGTGATACACTCTGATGCTGACCAGTACTGTGAAGGGTGTTTTATTCCAAGTTAGAGAATTTGACTTTCATTCTGAATTCAGCCATTTAAAGAATAAGGAACAAAACAATCGTATCTGTGATTTGAGAATTTCATTCTGATGGTATGTCACAGCTGAATTAAAGAATAAAAAGATAAAATGGCATCCTGTTTCAATAATCCAGTTGATAAGTAATAAGTATGTTAATAAGAAAATAGAAATAGACATGAGTAGGAGTATGAGAAGAAGGATATAGATAAGGAATAAACAAACATCTGAAGTGAAATGAAGAGTTAGGAAATTTTTCAGATAAATGAGAATAGAGTCCCTAAGATAGGGAATTAGGAAAAAGGGCAGAATTTACTGAAATGATAATGAAGAAGATTTTGGAGCTGTTTAGTTGGTAGTACCTACAGGATTTTTCCATGGAAATGACATCTCTGTAGCTGGCATATCAGCTTGGAGGTCAGAATAGAAGTCTACAACAAAGATATATGTTTAAGATACATCCACAAAAAATCGAGGCCACAGGTACAAATTTGCCCAAGGAACATAGGAATAATAAAAAGGTTTAGAACAGAGCCCTAGAGAATACACTACACTTTAAGAGGAAAAAAAAATTTAAAAAGGAATAGATGCCACTAAGTAGTCTTAGAAATATTGTTGGGTTAGCCCAAGGCCTGATAAAACAGAAAGAAATAGGAAAGTATTGTTAAGATTTGAAGCAAATATTTTGGCAACTGCTACTTTCATTTTCTGCCCATGAAGTAGCAAATTCAGATGCCTGTGGGAGCCAGTCAGGTAAATTAATGAGTAGAGAAACTTGGGTGTAATATAATGATAGGGGACTGTCACAGGCCAGAAAGCATCGTCTATAAAAAAGGCAGCTGCTATCTAGGTCTTGCTTATTATTGCCCTGTGGGAATTTGGGTCAATGTTGCCAGATATTTGGTTTTTTGAAGAAAAGCTGAAACTATATTTTTATATGAAATCTGCCAATTTGAAAATGTTTAAAACCTCTCAAGAAGTACCAATCAGATTTTTTCAGCCCACAGGCTGCCAGTTTATAACATCTGGCTTAGCATCTATGATGGGAGCAATCCTGGGCCAGGAAGATAGCTGGTTGGACCTACTCTTATGACCTTCCATTTCCATATTCATGATTTTGTTCTCCACATAGATACTTTCATGAATAATTTTGACATTTGGTGCTATTCTATTTAAAGGTTGGCAATTGAAAAAAATTAAGAAACAGCTTATGCAAACAAAGATGTTCTAATCAGTGCCTAAGAATATTTTGTGACCTTTGATAACTGCTGATATGTAAGACCTTGCTAACTATAAACAGGGTGACCATTCACTTTAGTACACAAATATGGGCACATTTGGAGGGAAAAGGGATGCTCTTATTATGAGTTTTAATGTTGGATCATCCTAACTACAAATGTGCATCGAGTGTTTAACTATTTTTATTTACATTTCCTAAATTCAATATTAAGTTAAATGGGATTCAAATTTTCAGACTTGCCTCATCCTCTTTACTTTTATTGAGGACTAACCGTAAGATACTTAAAACCGTGAAGTACTTAAGTAAGACTTGTAAGTATTTTAAAGTCTTACTTACTCATAGAGTAATTTATTGGGAACCAGAGAAATGACTATGTTTCAGTTAGTAGTTTATTTTCTTTAGATACATACAATCTAAATAGTCTTAGACTAGGAAAAAATTATGTTGAGTCTCTCTACGGGTGGTACATATAGTTTTCTCATTGATAAATTGAGCATCAAGCATTGCTCTTCTTCTGTAAGCCGAAGGCCATTCAATTAGTGGGCTAATTTTCTCTGGCTTTATGTCAAGTTCTTCTCTTTGGCTTTGGGTTTTGGAGCAGATGACAAGCACATAAAAAAGATTATTTTCTTTTTTGTAGTGGATGAAATTGACTGGTTTCTAATACATTAATAATAGGCTATTTGGGCACTTTTATTTTGAAGATGGTTGTTATGTGCACCTATATTTTTATGCCCCACAGTGAGGATGCCAAGAAAGCACCCACTCACATGGGCATTGCTGATTGCTTTCTGCTGAATGTTGAAATGGCTTTGTGGAGAGGAGAAAACATCCAATAATATTATGTTAGATATGCTTCAAGAAATTTGGTGCCTAAAGTGTTTCTGAGTTGGTTCTAAGAAGAACTCCATTTAGGACACTTTAAAAGAGAGGGCTTGCAGCAGGAAAAGACACTCTTCTTAGGAAAAGTAAAAGTAAATAAAAAGATTTCTTATTTCTGTGTCATTACCATAAGTGGGTGTCATGGAATTCATCAAATAAGTGGGTTTTAAAATGCATGTGTGGGACACCTTTTGAAGGCTCATAAACATTTACATATTTCAAATGATTATGTTTGATATTTCCAGAATAACTGTTGGTGTAAAATGTACCAAGGGACTAAAGCATGGCTCTCAGGCAGAAAATGGCTTTGAAATGCATCAAGTTCAATATTTCCTTTGCACTTTTGGAGGAGTTTAATAAAATCAGAAGACTAGTTTATAGAAAAGTTGGGAGTCAAATCCAGGGCTCCTTATTCTAAACCCAGTATATTTTCAATTACACATTTCTATGTTTCAATCATTCCATAAAATATAAACATAATTCCAATAGCCAGGAAGCAAAGGGAAAAACCTTTCTATATTTAAATTGCCTTGTTACACTATGAAGAAATTAATTTTAACATTGAGACCTTTAAATTACTATAAAAACCTATACACCTATACTCATAGACACGAATTTTATCAATAGGTGCTTACCTTCTGCATAGTTGCTAAACCATAAGAGTTATTTAGGAATCACTTGGTGATTATTTCTATTTATAATATCTGGAGGGATGATTGATGTGGAGCTTGCTGAGAGGTTTATGTGACAAATATCTCTTTAGAAGTCCTGAATTCGAAATTATTTTAAGACAATATTTCCATTTAACAAAAATTTTCTTTTTTTGGTCATCAGACTCTCCTGAATCATATGAAGACTTTGGACCTTAATGACTGGCAGTTACAATTTGATCATCAGGCAGCAGGTTTCATTGGTGCACAAATGTTTTGTTTGAAAGGAATGATTGAGAAAAAGCTATAGCAACATATTTTCAAAAGATTGTGAGTTTCTTGTGTCTGGGTGGTCCAGCCCTAAAATGGCATGCCATATCTGAAATACACTTATTTGGACCCCTGAAAGCAGAGCACAATAATTATTTCTCTGGGATATAAGCCTGGCCTCTGCTCCCAATAAACAACTCAATTTTGTTTAAGGCGGGGGTACCTGTGCATAACTCTGTTTGTGGAACTAGAAAGTTATGCTTTCATTAAAATAATAAAAGTTATGATTTATCAATATATATATAAATACTTCAAGCCACAATATGAGTACAGATATAAAACAGTCATAAATTTACACACAACTTTGGCAAAAAACAGCTAAATAATAATTATCTATCACATTAAGGGATGAGCAGTCCACATTCTTTATACCTAAATGAAGTGTGTTATCTACACTAATATGAATGCTATACAACGAATCTGGAACACTTACCTAGCTTGGTTCTGGGAATCTCTGTTTTGACATGGTTTGCATTTATTATATTGGATGATTTAGATTCTAGAATTAAGTACAAATGGATTAATTGGACTCAAATGACTACTAAAATTCCTAAACAAAAGCATAAGCATTTTCAGCAGTACTTTGCAGAGAATCTAGTTTTACACATATTTATTAATTCAATAAATATTGAGCAATATTGGCACTTCATTAGTTGTAATAAGATCAACATGATTCTTGTATTCAGGGTGCAAATAACCTAGTAGGAAATGGAATTATTAAAATAATAATGCAATGACACAATTAATTGCATTTGTGCAAAGTACTAGAATTAAGCAATACAGGTTGCTATGACAACATTTAAATAGAACTTAACCTAGTCTGAGAGGTCAAGGAAGTGATAATTAAGGCAATTAGGTCAAATAATGAGAGGTGTTCTTTGGTGTGTGTGAAAGCGGTGACCTAATAAGGAAAGGTAAACATTTGTATATGTCTGTTCATTTATTTATTCAACATGTACTGGAGTACATTTTTTTCAATGCAAACTCACAGAGGCCTTTATGAAGGATATGTAACTTGTGACCTTGAGCTTCCAAACATGGCAGGGGAGCAATTTCTCTTGGCATAAAGCATTTTTCAGTATTGGAACTTCAGAAGAGAAGACATAAGCCAAATATATGCCAAGGATAGCTCTACTGTTTTTACTTTATTTTTAAAAATTTTATTGGCAGCTTAAAGCTCAATTCTGAGACTTCTACTTGACAAAAGGACTACTATCTTGGCTGCACTTGGGACAATTTACTATGTGATAAAAACTGTCATTTGTAAATGCTTTTCCTGTCAATAGAGACTAAGGATTTCATTACCACCAAAGTGCTTGTCTCTGTGTAAAGGTCAGAGGCATGTTGGAGAAAATGCTCATATATTCAGCTGTCACAAAACTTCTTACAAACTCTAGAACGGGAACTCTCTGAGGGTTCACCATTTATTACACATAGAATGAATGTGGGCATTTGGCTATAGAAGATACTAACATTTTAAATTTGATGCACTTTTTATTGGCAGAAAGAGATGGGGAGAGAGTTTTAACTTGAACATTCTAGATGTTTATGAGAAAAAAGAGTGGGCATGTGTGGGAAGTGAGAGACAAGAAAGGGACAAAATTTTTCTGTTCAGGTCATTTCATGTCAACCTTTATATTCATCCCAACTTGAGAGATGGTACTTGGTACAACCTAAATGATTAATAAAGCTTCTCAACAGACCACAAACCAATGTGAACCACGATAGAATATTACAGGTTACTGTCTGGAAAAATGGCAAACATTTGCAATGAGCTATAACGACAACAAGAAACATCACAGAGGTCTTAGAATGATAGCAGAGAGATACCCAAAGAAGCAAGTCAGTGTGTTTTAATAATGATATTCTATGTGGGTTTACTTGGAAATTTATGTAATCAGTTCAAATAGAAATGTTTAATACATACATGGCCATTGTTGCAGAAATAGTGCAGCCCCTTTAGCTCTCATAGGGTTCCCTTTTCAATAGTATTGAGAGCCTCAACTTAGCTGTACTCCATACCAAGACGTGCTTTATTTTGTGTTTCTTTGCAATGAGCTCCTCTGGACAGGTCTGTTCAGAATGGATGGGGAGTAGGCCTATGAACCTTATTTCATGAACATGGCAATGAAGCATCATCTAATTTTGGGCCATCTCTCAATATTATTCTGTTTAAACAATAGACTTCACTTATTCTAGGAATTGTTTTCTAGAATAAAATGAAGGAAAATGTGAAGTCTAGAAAATGGGCTTAATGTTCAATGAAAAACAAGAATTTTTCATTTGGAGATAATGAAAGCTGCAAATGAGTTAAGGGTTGAAGCCAAGAAGAGGGCAACATTGTCTGGGGGCAGTGTAGGCAGGTCCTTGTCTTATACTTCAGACTCAGGCTCTTAGCAACCACCGATGGAGGGAGCACAAAAACAGAACTGAAAGATAAGCAATGAGGTGCAAATGTTTTTTAAGGCTTCATAATCAGCTTTACAAATTAATTAGTAATATGAAAGATGGGTTATTTTCTAATTTTTAGGTTCTTATTCAGAATTACTATTAAATTACATTATGGTGGATTTTTAACGTCTGAATTGGTTTCTTGTGGCTGCTGAAACAAATTAGCATAGTTTTACTGACTTAGAACAGCACAAAGTTATTATCTTTCTCTTCTGGAGGTCAGAAATCTGAAAAGGATCTAAGAGAGCAAAAATCAAGATGTTAGCAGGGCTGTTATTTTTGGAGGCTCTAGGGGAAAATTTTTGTTTCTTCTAGAGAACAACTGCTTTCTTCTTTCACAGACCCTCCCTCTAGCCTCAAAACTAGCATCATCACATTTCAGCATTTCAGATCTCTCTGTGTTCTGTTTTTTTTTTTTTTTTTCAGGGCTGAAGACATGCTAGGCAAGCACTAGGCCACTGAGCTAAATCCCCAGCCCCATCTCTCTCATCTTTCTCTGTTTTGACACCACTTTTTCAGTTACTCTCTTCCACATCAAAGGAACCTGTGTGATTACATTAGAGATACTTGAGATAATTCAGGATTATCTCTTCTTTCCAGGATTAATTGATTAACAGTTTTTCTTCCATCTGCATATTTAATCCCCTCTGGCTGTGTAATGTAATGTATCTATAATTCCCAGAGATTAGGGAATGGGCACTTTTTCTGATAGATATTATTCTTCCCAATACAATATCTAATTTAATATTAAGTTAACATAATTGCATGCAAAAGTTTTCAGTTTAATTTTACATTGAAAAAGGAGACCACACCATCCAAGTTTCAAAATATGTGTAGATATTGGTTTACTCTATGATTTTAAAACCTTTAATTTACCAATCAGTCAACCAAGTAAAACTCACACACCTACTCCTCAAAAAAATGTTTTCTTTTTTCTGTAGTTCATAGTGGTCTTCTTAGTTTCAATTCTTACATAAAGGAGAGTTTGCTTCTCATGACCGAATGTGATTGCTGCCAAAATTTTAAATTTAACACCTCACTTCTCCATCCTGCCATTCAGTCTCATACCTGACAAATCCACTATGTTTCAGATAGTCTACTAGATACAAAATATTCAGAAATAGATATAGCACATGGTCACATTTTTAATCAAAATCTAAAGGGGCAAAAAATAAGGGACATAATATTGAAGAAAATGATATAGTATAAATTAAAGTTCCAAGAACTATCACCTTAAAGAGAGGTCCTAACACTGGGGAAATCAGCAAATCCTCACACTGAATATCAATTTCAAATGTGAGGGGTTGGAGCAGGGATAATCAAAGCATGAGAAAATCAGGGAAAATCAGCATGAATGCCACTTGTTCTTCCATGAATGTTCCCTGCCCCCTTCTCATATGTTCCTTCTCTATTCCTATCCTGTTCCTAGGTTACCTGTCAAGTCCACTAGAGAAATAAGAGGAGGACAAATAAAATCTTAATACTTTAACATGATAAGTAAGTTCCTTATGATTTATCTTGCTTGATTCTCCAGACAAATCTCTTAATCACTCATTCACAGAATCCTAAATTCTAGATTTTTCCAGGGTTAGTCTCATATTCCCTTTTATGGATTCCATTGTGTAACAGGGCAAGAACTTGGTCAGGGAACTTGTTCTTTTATATCCTTCATACTCTGTTGGACTTCCATACTCCAACAATATTTAAAGTAGAGTCTATAGCTTTAGAACAATGTAATAAGAATAATTCAATATTTTGTCATAGAGATTCAATTTCAAGTAGTTAAAAAGTTTTGTCTAGATTTCATTTGTAAATTCTAAACCTCAGCATCATTCTCATTTTGCTTATGTTGGTTTTTCCTTTTCATATTTCTCAAGGCTTCCTTTTACTCACATCCTCCCTTCTCTTCCTCCTCCAAGCTCCTCCGGGATTAAGGAGAGGATACAAAGACGTTAGGTTGATTTTATCTATCTTGTCCTTTCTGAAGTTCTATATTGGCCTATATCAGTTCCATCTGGGCATTTGGTTCAAATGTTCACATTTTTGAAAGGCACAAATGAATGAATCCTGTCATGTTCCACAGTGGTCAGCTGTTGGCAGGAAGAATACATTCTACCTCTGCCACATTGAATCCACTAATCAATCTCCCTCTTGTCCTGGTCTTTTACCCCAAGAACTTATTGCATCTCCTTTACCTTGGGTAGTCTCAGTAATATTGCAAAGTGGTTATTTTTTGTGAACTCTGGGTGGCCCTCATAGACTCCTTCATCATTTTCATGACAAATATGGCTGTGAATAATCATTCTATTGCAAGTTCTCTCCTCCTGTCTTGCACCTCGAGGCATTTGTAGTCATCCTTCTACCTTCAGAGTTTTCCAGTGGACAACAAGTTTCTTAATTTAGGAAAAAAATTCTAGAAGGAACAGGTCAAGACTCTGAGATGTTTTTCTCTACACTGTACTCTCAAGGAACGCTGGGCTGGGTCTATGGATTTTTTCTAGATATCAAGCATCATGCCTTGAAGGAAGATGACTGTATTGTCTTCTTTCAGGCTATTAGGTTTTATTGTGGTGCACTGCACCTCTTAGATGGCTGCCAGTGGAGAGCCATCTACCTTTTCTCCCCTACTAAATAGCCATTAAGTAGGAAAAGTGGACACCCACCCACCCTATGCTGTCAACTCTCCTACATCTGACCCTCTAAGAGCTAGACAGGGTGATAAGCTGATTGAAGGGTGGGTATGACCCACTTCTAGTAATTGAGGTAGCTGTCTAATATACCTCTTTTAAGATTGCAGTAGGACTTATGTCTCATTGTCTGCAGATGTATAACTTTAGCCAAAATTGTCAGATAATTGGAGATGTTACATTAAATATCCAGGCTCATATGTAAATCCCACTACACAGTCCCTAGCTCATTAATTAATTTTAATAAATTAAGTTATTAACACTAGAATAAGTTCACTTGGGCATTTCTGTAATACTTAAATAACTTTTTAAAGGGGTATTTAAACCTAACACTCACATTCTGGCATTTTTTTAAATGAGCAAGAAATCCAAAAAAGGGGAAAAGAAGTAAATCTAAATCTTCAACTGCTTGGGGGAATTGATAAAAGTAACACCTTTCCTCAGTGAAATATGTTTTTCTTCAGCTTGGAGGACTGTGGGCCTCAATTACGTTGCCTTTTCCAGAAGCTAACTTGTAGCTCCGCTTACCTGTTTTTAGAACAGGTTGATTCATTTTACCTTAGCATCCAGCTAGTGCATTTGAAATTGCTGATGAAAGGTACTGTCAAATCCCTGGCCTATTTTGATAATGATTTGTGCTTGTAAGGCAATCTGCCCATTAGTGTAGAAAAGGAGAATTGGGACAGCACCTTGAAAAATGATCTCTGAAATCAAGCACGGAGCTCCAGAGCCTACTGGGCAGGAATTTATATTCCTATAGCTTTTTGACTCAGCACACAAATGTGGGATGTATGGGGGTGTTTGCTTTCGGTGCCAGATTTTTTTGCCTACACCAGAGGCTGTCCTAAGAGATTTGTTGAATATGCCTTTTCTTACAGATTAGATTTTGGGAAACTTTATTTAAAGGCCAAATTACAGCACAGAGTTTCCATTTTATCTATGGCTGCACAGATACAATGTGCCACCAATGATCATGAGATATGAAAATGTGTCCAGTTGTCTGTCATTAAATGGAGTATAATTCATCATTAACTTGTTGTTAAGGTACTAGACAATGTACTACCAAACTGAAGGCTATTTGTGTGTCATGTATGCAATGGAATCCTTCTCCAGGAATGCTAAAATTTCATCACTGTATCCCAATATCTAACCTCAAAGAAAGTAGTTGCATTGGGGGAGATATAAAAATGAGACTTTACATTATATTAGGTGTGTGTGTGTGTGTGTGTGTGTGTGTGTACTTTTGAGTTAACATTATACTTTTTTTCTGAGTATTTTGCAAACAGGTACATTTTAAAAATACTCACATCTTAGTTTGCTGTGAGAGAATTCACATTGGGCCTAGGATGTTCCTTGCCACTTAGTAGGTAGTCAAGAATGATTTTTGTTTTCTTCTCCTTTCAATGCTATAATACGGATTACTTCTTCTCTTGTAGTTAGAACTGACCATTGATTGTCAAAAAATAAAATTACAGCAACTTTCCAATAGTCTTGGGTTTGGGGGAGACAGTATTACTTTTAACTGGCAGTACTTCAAAGAGAATAGGAGGCAGCTCTGCTGTTCTCTACAGCTCTTGTGTGTTCTCTATTCAAAGTATGTAGAAGGAAGTCCCTTTCTCCTTTTTGGTACTTTTCATGTTAAGAATTTTTGTTTGTGAAGAAGTAGGATAAATGGTGACTGTTGTTTCTGCCTCCTCATGGTCAATTTTGAAGATTAAATTTTCTGTTGAGGTTTCTGTCTCCTCTGAAGCTTGGGAAGGATGCTTTTTTATGAATTCATGAAGGCTAAGGGTTATGGTCCCTCAGCACATTTTCCTAGTACCCTAGCAGAGTATTAGAGCCAGGTAGACTGGGTGTGACCCACTCTGGTGCTTTCTAGGTGACCTCAAGTGAGTTGCTCAGCCCATAGAGGACTTCTTCCAGTTCTTTGATTAGTCACACTCTTTCATGACTTGGCCTTTGTCCTTTCTATTTTCTCTCTTAGAATGCCTTACTCCCCTATTTTTTGAATGATAACTTCTAGGCTCCATTTTACTATTTCAAATAAATCTGTCTTGGGGTGGTTCCTCAGTGCCATGATCACTTCTTCACCTGCCACAGTCTGAATGAAAATATTTACTTACTCAAAATATTTATTTACTCACTCAATGGCTGTGTGCCTCCCACCTCCCTACCTATGATAAACTCCTCAAGAACAGATATGAGGTCTGTTGTCTTACTTTCTCCAATCCAATATCTCACTATTATGGTTTGGATGAAAGTTGTCCCCCAAATGCTCACGTGTGTGACAGTGCAAGAAGGCTGAGAAGTGAAATGATTGAGTTAAGAGAGCCTTATCCCTATTAATAAATTAATCCCTGACTTGGATTAACTGAGAGGTAACTGCAGGCTGACAGGGTGTGGCTGAGGAGGTGGGTCATTGGGGGTGTGCCTTTCAGGTATGCATTTGGTGAGGTGAGCTTAGTTGCTTTCTCTCTGCTTCCTGATCACCATGTGAGCCCTTCCCTCCACTATACTCTTCTGCCACCATGTTCTGCCTCACCTCAAGCTCCAAGGAATGGAGTCGCCTTTCTATGGACTAAGACCTCTGAGACTCTGAGCCCCTAGATAAAGTCCTCCTCCTCCACAATTGTTCTTTTGTCAGGTGTTTTAGTTGTATCAGTGAAAAGGTTGACCAAAACTCTCAAATAGCAACATCAGAAGGTGCTCAAAATACTGAAGCAATGAATAGATTTTCAGTCTGTTTTTTTTTAACCTACTAAGGGGATAATACAAATACTTGGTGTGAGATAGAAGAGGGAAGGATCTGGCAGTGAGTCTGACCCAGCACAGACTCTTTGTTTTAAGTATACTTCCTTTTCATTTTTATCATCCAACCATTGTGTAAATTGGGCAAGCTTATTAGTCTTCTGGGCCTCACTTACCTTATCTTTAAAATGAGTTTAAAATGAGTTCATTGGGGGAATGGAGAGGTGGCTCATTGGTAGAATACTTGCCTGGCATGTGTGAGGTCCTGGGATGGCTTCCCAGCAACACATATGCAAATAAATAAAGGGAAAATAACAAAAGATGAAAAATATATAACTTTGTAGAAAAAAAGAGTGTATTATTTTAAGACTCTCCATTACCTCCATAGTACCTTGTAGGAAATATATATATATACACACACACACACATACACACATACATGCACATACACACACATACACTCTATATAAAACCTATGCATGTATATATACATACATATATATATGTATATATATGGATTTAAGAACACAGAGCATCTTTTGATTACACAATTAAAATTTTCATACTACAACATGCCCAAATATTTGAGTTATTATGTAGTAAGAGCACAAACCTATTCCTTTTTCCACTGGGAAATTCATTACCACCAAAGTGAAAAGGGAAATATTTCACTAGGTGTAATTCTCTGAGACTTGCTTGCAATAAAATGAGTGGAGATAACACAATTTCTCTGCTATGAATAAATATATAAAATTCACTGCAAAATTAACCTCTCTTAGCATTTATAAAAATTGGGACTGCTTCTCTCATATTTCTAGGTTTGCTATGGTAAAGGAGGGGATTGTGAGATCCAATATTTTGACTTGATATGTTTGATTAAAATTTCTTGCTAGCCGCAATTCACCAGGAAGGTTGTCTTTCTGTCGCTGGTGAGATATGGCTCCCCCTATTCCAAGGCCGTGGGCAAGTTGTCCCTCCTGGTTTGCATGCAACTTAGCGTCCAACAGAACATAATGCGAGGCCCCAGTGTGCAGGACTCATTGCAAGCTGCCAACTGAGCGCAGGGAAGGTGTCTTCCCCAGACACCCCAGGGAAATGTGTCGCAAGAATAGATGGACTCACTTGAGCCATTTTTCTTTTATTTTCTGTTGCCCCGTGTCTTAGAGCATGTTGTCTCTATTTTCATCAGTTTACAAATAACAAGATTGATGATGACAGCAGCTGACATTTACTGAGGATTTACTTGGGGTGCTTTAAAGTGATTTACATATTAAATATTGCTAACTTTTTTTTAATCCTGATGTTGTAGGAATTATTTTCATCTAACCTTTATAGACAAGGAAACTTAAGAATAGAGAGGTTAAGTGACCTCTTTTTTAATGGTTAAGGTATTAAGTGATAGAGCCAGGGTTTGCATATATGCAGCATGGCTCTTGAGCCTGTGCTCCTAATCACTATATTTATAAATGTCATCCATCTGTGTGAATACTTGTGGTAGGCAATTGCTGAAATGTCCCTGCCCCCTGGTATGTAACCTTTGGGTAATTTCCTCCTTTGTGCCAGAGCTGGGTCTAATGGCTTGCTTCCAACACAGAGAATAGAACAAAGCATGAGGAGATGTCATTTCTAGGATCGGGTTATTAAAGTCAACGAGCTCTGTTGATGAAGCACTTAGCCATGTCGTGAGGTGTCCCCTGGAGCACCCACTTGGCAAATTACTAAGGGTGGCTGATAGGCAGTAGTGATAAAGGAACTGAGATTTTCAGTCTAACAGCTTGTGAGGAACTGAATCTTGCCAACCACCATATGAGTGTACTTGGAAGTGGATCTTTCCCCCCTTGAGTGTTGCCAGACTCTGGACTCAGCCAACACCTTGACTGCAGACATCTGAGGGAACCTGAACCAGAGGACCCAGGTAAGTTGCATCTAGACTCTGGCCCCGTCAAAAGTGTGAAGTAGCAGATGTCTCAAACCCCTGAATTTTGGGGGTGATATGTTACACAGTAATGATAACTGGCAGAATACTCTAGTTCCTATCATTTTCTCCCTTCCTTTCTACCTCTGAATGCTTACTTTGTAGGAAATACTTTCTCATAGATAATCTTATTTAATCCTCATTATAGTCCTGGGAGGTATACACTGTAATTTTCATTTTGCAGATCAGAAACTAGGATCACAGTTTATGAAATCTCATATCTGGTAAATTGAAAAATCAATGATTATACATAGCACTGTGTACCTCTTCATCTTCTATGTAGTTTTGTTACCTCTCCCATAATTATTCCCTGTTTAATTCTTAAATCCTAATCCTGAAAAGAGAGCTAACAACTTTCCTGTCTATCATACCTCTTTCAATATCCTACAAAATCATTACTACACAAATAGCATTGTTGAATGCCTTCAGTATGCCAGCCACTATCCTTAAGAGCTTTCTGTGCATTATCTTCCTTAATTTCCATAACCATAGTCTCAAATAGGTTCTATTACTTCCATTATTTTTCAGATAATGATACTGAGGACCATGGATGTTAAACAAAAGAGTTCCAATTAGTTGTGGGAGAAAAATGAGAACTACAAAAATGAAATACTATTGATTTGTACCCTCGATTCACAAACATAGAACTGCTTCGAAGTCCTTTGCCTTCATGGCATATATCTCTAGCTCACATCCTTTACAGCTAAAAGTGATATACAGAAGAGTGAATTCTGAGAGTCTCCAAAATTTATAGTTATCAAATTACAAATACCATCAATGTATTGTTCGTGATGAAAGCTGAAGGTAAGAAAACAATATATAAAAGGATTTGTAAACTAGGATTCAAACCAAATGATAGTCAAAAAATAAAATCATGCAGTAACCAGGAACTCTTTAATTAAACTACCACATTTCAGTATATTGAATAATTAATATAGTTTATCTTGGAGATTCTTACTGAATTGTTTGTATTGTTTCATTAAAAATTAAATTTTAAATTATCATCTTGATTAATTCATCCATTTAGTTAAGAAACACTTAATGAATGCTTGCTGTTTGCAAGATACAGTTTTAGTAAACATTAATAACAAAAATGAAAAAAGCAGGGTCTCTGTGCCAATGTTCCCTTGAATTAGTGTGGAAAATAGATGCAAATATAAGAAGTTGCAGTATCATCTAAATGCAAAGGAAGGCGCACACTTTAGAAACACATACAAGGGAGTTTCTACTCTCCATTTTAGAAGTGTATCAAAATATTATCTGGCATATAAAACTTTGAGCCATTCTTTTGATTTCCATATGTGCTTCCAAATTCTCTGGAATTTTCTCTAAATGAGGATATATAAACATAGAAACTACCAAACAAAGATAGAAATGTTGGAAAGTTTTGGCTCTCCTATAAAAAAAAATCCCACCAGCTAATGAGTCACCCAGAAATATGGCCCATTTAATGCTGTATCTCAGTGTACTAACATTAGCACAGAGTCACACTAGGAGTGTAAGCGTGAGAACCATAGGTACCCTTAATTCCCCAAATGAGTCTCAATTTTGGAAACACCTGTGCTCAATAAATTTGTGCATATCTGCTGTGATGACTCAAAGATTTTATAACTGTGTGTCACTTTACGTTGCCAGATTTTCTTTATTGGGATTCAGAGGGAAACATGACTTGGTTCTACAGAATATGAGATTTGTGAAGTATAGTTAGAATTGCTCTTATCCTTCAAGGAGCTTCTGATCTAATAGAATTATGAAACAGACCAACTTTCATACTGAGTATATTCAGGTTCATTTGGAGACTACATTTTGAAACATAAAATCATAACATATTTTCTGTTATATTTGCAACATGGAGAAAGGCTGCAATATTCTTGAAATAATAGATTTGTTTGGTAAATTAAGTGATTCATTCATTCACTCACGTTTGCCCTATAGATCATTTTTTCTCTCTTGAAACTTACATTTGACTCAAAAAAGCTCACTCCCTCATTATCACTGTCAGCTATCTGTCATCTTGTCTTTACTCGAGACATAGCATTCATATTCCAAGAATCATTATCGTTAATGTATATGTCTTCATGAAGATCTAAGCTGACACCCTGGAGACATCAGGAACACTCTACTGCTTCTGAACACACTGTGTCCAGTGTGGAATTCTTGATCCGGTCTTTCCTATTATTCACATGGATTTCCTTCCCCAACATACTCCAGGTCCTCAGGATGAACCACTTATGGTCATCTTATATTCCTTTCTTCTAGTCCCTCTATTCTATTGCCATAAAAATCTCTCAGTTCTTCAGAGATGCCTCTCCTTGGAGAAAGCTGTATTCTTGCTATTCTTTTGTACCCTAGTCTGTTGCCCCTCAAATTTACCCCACATACACCCTCCTGACGTGTCTGTTTCTGCTCATCATCATTTTTGGCAAAGTTCACAATAGATCAGAAATATGTCTCACTCAGCCCTTTTCCCCTTTGTTGACCTTAGTACATTTTTTTATCGTAAAAGTTTTACCTACAACGTGATAGAAAAATTAGAAAGTACTTCCATCTTACAAAAGGTAAAAATTCCATGTTTGTCTTTATCAATATTTAGTTTTCCCACCAAGAATACAGAATATCTGTATTTCATATTTAAATGTTAAATCATCTCATATATCTCTGGAAAGTTTTGTAACCTCTTTAGAAAAGGTGTTCTGTATTTCTTTTTGTGGTATTTTAGATTATTTTTATAACTACTGTAACTTAAAAAAACTTAATGTTTCCTAACTGGTTTTTATTGCTTTATACAAAAATGTAAATATGTGTTAATTTAAAAATATTCAACTCTTACTGATTCTAGGAATTTTCAGGTTGTTCTTGGACTTTCTGGGCACATAATCCTGTAGTCTTCAATGAAGGATCACTTATATCCCTGTCTTTTTAGCATCTTATTAGCTTTGGATAGAACCTGCAGGAAAATGCTAAGTAGTGATGGAAATTGCCTGCATTATTGTCTTGCTTTACATTCCGGTTGTTCTTGGACTTTCTGGGCACATAATCTTGTAGTCTTCAATGAAGGATCACTTATATCCCTGTCTTTTTAGCATCTTATCAGCTTTGGATAGAACCTGCAGGAAAATGCTAAGTAGTGATGGAAATTGCCTGCATTATTGTCTTGCTTTACATATCAATGGGCTTGACTCTGGGGTTTTATTGTTAAATGTTGTGTTAGGTATGGTTTTATGGTATTATGCTTTGCTTTGCTTTCTAGAATTTAACCAGGACCCAAGTTTTAATGTTTATCAACTGACCTTTTGCCTTTTTCTGGGGGGGTCAATGTGTTATTTCCCTTTTCTTAGTTTTGCAGTGTAATCTTTTGTAAATTTGGTAAAGAACGTGAACATTCTTCTCCATCATTTTGTGGGTAATGTTTAGAATATGCTAATATAAGTAATCTGAAAGCTGATGACCTGTTGATCAGGAACCCTAACCCACTCCTAAATGTAAATTAAGTACTATCCCATCTCAAATCTTACTGATCCCTTTTGGTTTCCAGAAGGTATATGATAGGCCCTCAGAAGCAATTACTCTTGTGTCCTTTCACTTTAGCCTCCTCCTTGATGTTGAACACTCTTGAGAAAACGTGACTATCCCATCCTCTCAGATGGTGGTACCTTTAGTAATAAAGATACCCTTTCAAAAAGGTGCTGGCCTTATTATGAATTAACGTCAAGTGTTCCCACTAATCAAAGCCCTAAGACACCTGTGTCTCTATGGTTATTTTGAAACTTTCTGCACTATCCATTCTTAGCTGGGTTTTGTGAAGGTTAGGATTCTTCCTCACTTTTTGTCCCTTTGATGCTGCAGCGTCATTGCTTGTATATTAAGTGCAATAATGCATAGCAGGTCAAAAGGAAGTCTGGGAACCATTTGTCTATGAGTTGGGCCAGTTCGGTTAGATTCCTACCCTGACAGATACAACTAGGGCACTCTGATATTATAGAAATCACAGAAGTTAATTAATATTAGCCCACTTAGTCAATTTTTGCAGCTGTTTAATAGTGTTTTGTATTGCATGACATAGACTCTGCAGCAGGCACTTTTGAACCTTTAACCTCTAACCCACAGTTTCTTTGATCCTTATCTTGCTATCTAATGGTCTCATCCCTAAGCTTTCTGGGGCAGTACTCCTCCCACACAAATAGGACTTGTGGACCTTCAAATATCTGAACTTTATGCATTTGAACAACCTTAATTTGCTCTTCTTCCTGAATAATCAGTTGCATAGCACATCTCAAGAACTTTTTCATTTTGAATGACTGAAATTCTATATTTATTTGAACAATACCTCTTTGTCCTTGTCTCTAGCCACAGGTAACCACCATTCATTCTGCTTTCTGCTTTTGTGAGTTTGATAACTTTAGAGATTACATATAAGGGAAATCATGCAGTATTTGACCTTCTGTGACTGATTTACTTTATTTAGGATCATGCTCTTACAGTTAATCTATGTTGTAGCATATAATATGATTTTTTTTTCTTTTTTGTGGTGCTGAGAATTGAACCCAGGACTTTGTTCATGGTAGGCAAGAGCTCTACCACTGAGCTACATCCCAAGCCCATGATGTCTTTTTTAATGTTGAATAATATTCGTGTGTGTGTGTGTTGTGTATGATACATAACATTTTCTTTATCCAGTCATCTTTATCTATGAATGGACATTTAGGTTGTTTCCTTTGCTTTGATATTGTGAACAATGCTGCAGAGGACATGGAAGTATAAATTTCGCTTTAAGATTTGCTTTCAAATCTTTCAAATAAACACCCTGAGGTGGGATAACTGGATCATATGGTAACCCTCTTTTTAATTTTTAGATGAACTTTCATGATATTTTCAGAAAACTTCACTGTTTCATATCCCCATCAACAGTACATAAGTATTCTAATTTCTCCATATTCTTACCACAACACATTATTTCCCATTTTATTTATTTGTTTGTTTAATAATAACTATCCTAACAGGTTTGATGTGATATCTCATTATAGCTTTCCTTTTGCATTGTCCTGATAATGTTGAGCTTTTTCTCATATACCTATTGACTATATGTCTTTGAAGAAAAGTCTTTTTAAGTCATTTTCCCATTTTTTAATAAATCAGAGTATTTATTTATTTTTACTAATGAGTTGTAGGAGTTAGTTATGTATTTTAGATACTAACTCCTTATCAGATATATGGTTTGGAAATGTTTTCTCCCACCCCATACATAGGACCATCATTCTGTTGATCGTTTACGTTGCTATGCAGAAACTTTTTAATTTGAAATATTTCCACTTACCTACCTTTGCTTTTGTCACCTATGCTTTTGGGGAAATAACCAAGAGATTATTGCCAAGATCAATGTTATGAAAGTTTTATCTTGTGTTTTGTTCTAGGAACTTATAGCTTCAGTTCTTATGTTTAGGTTTTAATACATTTTAGTTAATTTTATGTATAGTATAAGACAAAATGAAGGAATGTCTAATATCTTTCTTTTTTAGGTTAAAGTCTAGTTTTCCAAACAGTTTTAATTGAAAAAACTATTCTTTCTTTATTGTGAAGTCTTGGCACCCTTATGCAAGGTCATCTGGCCACACAAGCATGAGTTTATTTCTGTGTTCTCTATTCTGTTCTATTTGTCTGTTTTTATGCAACTATGATACTGTTATGATTACTGTGTTTTTATAATGTGTTTGAAGTCAGGAAATTTGAGGGAGGCCTCCAGCTTCATTATACTTTCTCAGAATGAATTGTTTACACTATTTGGGATCTTTTGTAGTTCTGTGTATTTCAGAATTTTGTTTTTTATTTCTGCAAAATTTAGGAATTTTGTAATCCCTAATTGTCTTAATTTTATAGAATATTCTGGGTGGTACAGATATTTTAACAATGTTAATTCTTTCAATCCATGAACATGGGATGTCTTTCCATTTATTTGTGTCTTCAATTTCTTTACATTTTTTTTCAAATTTTATGTTGCTAGTCTTTCACATGTTTGCTTATATTTATTCCTAAGTATTTTTGTTACTACTTCAAATGATGTTTTCTTAATTTTTTTCATTATTAGTGTATAGATATGCAACTGATTTTTGCATATTTTATATCCTGCAACTTCAATTTTCTTTTTTTTTTTTAGTTCTGAAAGTTTTATTTTGTGGAACATTTAGAGATTTTTTTTTTTAACATATAAGATTACATCATCTGAACAGTGATAATTTTACTTCTTCCTTTCCAATTTGTATGCTTTTATTTCCCTTTTATTCCCTAATTACTATGGTTAGGATTTCTAGTATTGTATTAAACATAAGTAGTGTCTTATTTCTAGTATTAGAAATGAAAGAGTGCTGAATTTTGTGAAATACTTTTTCTGCACCTAGTGAGATGATCATGTAATTTTTAATCCCATGATTTTTTAATCCAGTGTACCACATTGATTGATTTTCATATGTAAACTATTCTTGCATCCCTGGGAGATATTACACTTGATCATGGTTTATCATCTTTTTAATGTGATATTGAAAACAATTTCCTCATATTTTGTTGAGATTGTTTGCATCTATATTCAACAGGGTTTTTTTTTCTGTACTTTTCTTGAAGTTGCCTTGTTTGGCTTTAGTAATAGAATAATGCTGACCTCCTAAAATGAGTCAGAAAATATTCCTTTGCTTTTATGTTTTAGAAGAGCTGGGGAAGGATTGATGCTAATTCTGTAAGTGTTTGGTTGAGTTCACCAGAAAATCCATTTGTTCTTGGGTTTTCGTTTAATAAGAGATTTTCTATTATACAATCTCCTTATTAGTTATAGATCTGTTTGGGTTTTCTATTTCTTCATGATACAGTCTTGATAGATTATATATTTCCAAGAATTTATCTACTGATTTCTAGGTTATTCAATCTGTTGGAATATCATTTCTCATAGTTGTCTCTTATATTCTATTTTTTCCTGTGATATCAGTTATAATACCTTCTCATTCATTTCCGATTTTTTATATCTAAGTCTTTTCTCTTTTATCTCTCTCTCTCTCTCTCTCTCTTTCTTCTTAGTCTAGGTAAAGGTTTGTTAATTTGTTTTCTGTTGTCAAAAAGCCAATTCTATCTTTGTTGGTGCATATTGGTAATACAGCATAGTGGATTTCATTGTGGCATATTTGTGCATGCATATAACTTAATTTGACCACATATACTCCCCAGTAATTCTCCTTAACCTCCCCTCCTTCCTTCTGACCTTCTTCCTCTTTTCTAATGGTCTCCCTTCTATTTTCATGAGATTTCTATTTCCCCCCTCTAGCTTTCTCATATGAGAGAAAACATATGACACTTGACTTTCTGACTTGGACTTGTTTTTCTTGATACAGTGCTCTTCAGTTCTACTCATTTTCCTGAAAATTGCATAATTTTGTTCTTCTTTATGGATGAATAAAACTACCTTGTGTCTATATATCATTTTATTTATTCATTCATCTGTTGATGGGCACCTAGGCATATTCCATAATTTGGTTATTGTAAATTGTGCTGCTATAAATATAGATATGCCTGTATCACTATTGCATGGATAAATACTGAGGAGTGATATGGAAGCTAGTCATATGGCACTAAGAACTTTAGTTGAATTTTCTTCTTTTGAGACACCTCTGTATTGTATTTCCATAGTGGCTATATTAATTTATATTCCCACCAACAGTGTATAAGAGTTCTTTCCTCCCTGCATCCTCACCAACATTTTTTGTATTCTTAATGATTAGTATTCTGACTGGAGCGAGATGGAATCTCAATGTAGTTTTGATATGAATTTCCCTGAAGGCTATAGATGTTGAACATTTTTGCTTATAATTACTGGCTATTTATATTTCCTTTTGAGAAGTGTATGCTTTGTTCATTTTCCAATTTATTGAAAAGGTTATTTGTGTGTGTGTGTGTGTGTGTTTGTTAAGTTAAAAAAAACTCGTATCTGTTGTTTTTCTATACTCTTTCTCTTCTCTATTTAATTTATGCTTGCTATAATTTTTATTGTTTTCTCCCTTTTGCTAACTTTGAGCTTAGAGCTTAGTTTGTTATATTCCTAGTTTCTTCAAGTATAAAGTTAGATTGTTTGAAATTTTTCTTCACTTATAATGTAGACTTTAAAAATTAACTACTCTGTTAATACTTTTTTTGCCGCATCTCCTAAGTTTTGGTAGATTGTGTTCTCATTTGTCTAAAGATAGTTTCTCATTTCTTGTTTAATTTTTTCTTTGATTCATTGTTTTTTCAAGGCTGTATTGTTTAATTTTCACATATTTATACCTTTTGCATTTCCTTTTATCATTGATTTCTAATTTCATTTCATGTGGTGGGAAAAGATATTTGGTGTGATTTCATTCTCAGATTTGTTAAATGACTTAATGTGTGGTGTATTCTAAAGAATGTTTCATTTGTGCTTGAAAAGAATGTATTTTATGGCTATTGAGGGATTGTTCCATATACATCTGTTAGATCCCTTCTATCTATGTTGTTTCAGTTCCTTGTTTCCTTTTGGATCTTCTTTTAGATGTTCTATTCTTTATTGAAAGTAAGATATTGAAATTCCACTGTTATTGTGTTTATTTTGTTATTGTTTATTTTTCATTCTGTCAATATTTACTTCATTAATTTGAAAGCTTCGATGTTGGATGCATATGTACTTAGAATTATTTCATCTTCCTGGTTAGTTCACTCTTATTGTTACATAATGGCCTTATCTTTTGTGACAGTGTTTGACCCTGGTTTTGTTGGTTACCATTTTCATGGAATGCTTTTTATCTATCATCTTTAGTTTCATATTGTGTGACTCCTTGAATTTCCTAACTACAACGTTTAGTTTGATTTCATTTTTAATAATGCACTCAGCCTCTCTATATCATTTGCTTGGGGAGTTTAATCTATGTACACTTAAAGTAATTACTGGTTAGGACTTGCTATTGCCATTTTATTTATTTTATTTATTTTATTCTATGGTACTTAAAGCTTTTTTGTTCTTTTTGATCTTCTGCCTTCCTTTGTGTTTTACTGACTTTTTTTGGTAATGAAATATTTTGTTTTATTTCTCCTTTTCCTTTGTGTATCTTCTATAGGTATTTTCTTCACAGTCACTATGGGGCTTACATAAAGTATCTTAGAACATTTATTTTAAACTGATAATAATTTACTTTTTATTGCATATAAAACTCTTTTACTTCTTCCCACACACTGTTATCGATGTCACAAATTACATATTTTTGTTTTCTTTCAAACTCTTATAAGAAAATAACATGGACAAAAAGCCTTATATAAAAGCAGACTTGTAGTCTTAGAGCATCAGTGTGCTAGGTTAGTGACATTTTCCTTGTGTGCAGATGGCTATTATCCTTCTGTGTCTTCATAAAGCAGAAAGCTAGATAGCTATTTCTCTGGGCTCCTTTTACTAGAGCACAAATCTAATTCACGAGGGTTCCCCCTTCAGACCCTCATTGTGGGTACTATTAACATTCTGAGACAGATGAGAAAGAAAACAGTCCCTCAGGAAATCCCCTGAAAGCTTGCAATTTTGGATGCACATTCCAAATCTTTCCTTTTCCAAGGAAAAGCTGGGAATTGAAAGTTTTCTCCCACTCTGATGAGCTGGCAGGATAAGGGTATGTGGCATGTGAATATGAGCTAGTTTGAACTTTACCTTTATTCACAGTGTCCACCAAACTGGCACATTTTACTGTCAGTTCTTAGATTGAAGCAAGATGGAAATCGGTCTCTTAGGAGGCCCTCTGCCCCAAAAATCTGAACTGTGGATGAATGTTTAAGTCTTCTCTTTCTCCAGGTGGAACCCAGGAGCTAGGAATTTTTCTTCTGAAATGTTCTATGAGTCAGGGGAACTACCCTTCCAGCTCCGTAGGGCTGGTATCTGAGGTGCAAAGGTCTCTTCACCTGTATTGGTTGTTGTGTAGGCATCATCATGAGGGTCTTGGGCTTCCTGCTCTCCTGTCTAACTGGTAGCCTGAACTTTTATATTTTTAAAGTACAAAATGTAATGCATGTGCTTTCATTTGATTTTGTTGATCATTTAAATTCTCTGTGCCTTTATTTATTTATTCAATGATTTTGTCTCATAAAGTATGAGTAGCTTATGTTAAATTCTTTCAGATGCTGACTTATTAATTTCTCCTTGGACTTCAAGCTAACTTTGATATATAGTAGTTGATGTTATGATGCCTTAGAATGTGTTTATAGAGATTCAAATCACTTCACTGTAAGATAGGAAAGTGGATATTACATATGATATTATAGAACCAATGAGTGAACAATGTCTCTTTCTGGTATTAATCTTTCAGTGGCCTTACTGATGCAGAGAAAGATGAAGACTTCCAAAGCATATCTATACTGATTATTTTATTGGGAAAATGCCTTCATCAGTTGTTTGAACCAACTTAGGCTCATGCATTAGTGAATAAAAGAAAAGCTCCTCGAAAATCACTAAAGAAAAGATGAAAACATGATAATCTGTCAATTTACTGGATTTAAGTAAGGTGAAACATGGAACCATGGGGAACCCAAAGGGGGGAAACCATGGTCTGGCACCAATATTGGCTTGTTCTGTCATTACACTTTGGTTCTTGATTGTTTGACGATGAACACTTCCTAGTTGTAAGACCATGTTTATTGAATGAAAATTTAAAAAAAAATTACTGGATTTATGAAGGGCAGAAATGATTATGTTCCTTGGGCTAACATATTTTAGATATAAAGACAATCAAGCTGCTAGCAGCAATATATATACTTCAAAACTTGTTTTGCTTGCTTACTAGAACTTTATAGTGATACTGTCTAATTAAAGGAATGAAGTGATGCTGAGTCACATTTGAGATCCCAATGTTGCACAGGAGGTATTAGATTTTTTTCTGAAATATAATTTTATAACTGAATTCCATCTTTTCTTCCATGCAATCTTATTCTTGCTTGTCTGGATGATACATGATAATATGATTAATTACTCTAATTTATTTTCAGCAAATCTTAATTTCATAGTCACAGAGTGAATAGGCCATCATCTCCTAACAGATACATATCTAGCTAATAAGTTCATGCAATACGCTGCATTTACTATAACCCGTGCAATGAATGTGTCAAATTGAACCACAGATGATCAAATAGTAGTAGTAAAGATTAAAAATGATTCTTTTCTTTTAGGCTTCTTTGAACTGTCAGCATTTGAATTTAAATGTTAGATACAGTTTTACCACCATATTTACATATTAATTACATGCCTCTTTATATTTTGTTTGTAGGCCTTAGCTTTGTTTTCATTTTAAGATGCAAAGACTTGGGCTAAAATAGTTTTCTAAACACTTTTTTAAAAAGAGAATCAATTTTATTTGTGTTTCATATGATTTTCATTGCTCTGACACTTCATTGTGTATGTGTGGTGTGGGGGTTCAAACCCGTGGCCTCGTGCATGCCAGGCAAGCACTGTAACCACTGGGCCATTGCTCCAGACCCTCTAAACACTTTTTTTTCCCCAAGACGGGACAGAGAGAGAGAGAGAGAGAGAGGGAAGCAATTTTATATTTAGTTTTTCATGTGACTTTCATTCCTCAGACACTTCGTTGTGTGCGTGGCTACGGAGGTTTGAACTTGGGTACTTGCACCTGCCAGGCAAGCGCCGTAACCATTGAGCCACCACTCCATCTAAACATTTTTAATACCTGATAAAATCAGCATTATTACCCCAGGTCCTTGACAAGAAGAGCATTTAGCAACTTCTGATGCTTTGAAAAATAGAGTCCTGGAATGTAATTGCTGGTGTTCACTCGACCTTTCAGTCACATATCCTCCATTCTTCAGTTGTGGGATGAAGCATAGATGTATTGAATAATTTGCCCATAGTCCTGCTTATGCTTTTTACAAAACCCACATTGATATCTACATCTTCTTTTGATGACATGCTTCAGTGGTTAGCCAGGGGTCAATGTTGTTGTTTTTAATGTTCACTATTATTAAACACTAGGGCAAGAGATTTCTCAATCTAATCTTTTTGTTCTCATAGATCCACAACTGTGGCTTTGAAATATTTCATTTCCACATCTACCACTCTGTAGCATTTGGGCTAGGACACTCAAAACCCATTTGTTTTCTTCTATCTTTTTCTGTACTTTGGACAACAATTATCTTTTAATATTCTTTATTTAACTCTTTAAAATGGCAAGATTATAGTTGTTGCTAGAAAGAAATGGAAGTCAGATAATCAGTAAGTTGTTTAGTTTCTCTCTTATAGGTCATCTTGATGCTAATCTTAATGAAAAATCAGTTTTATTTAGTTTTTCATGTGGCTTTCGTTGCTCTGATACTTTGTTGTGTACATGTTGTTGCTGGGGTTTGAACCCCGTCCTCATACATGCCAGGCAAGCGCCATAAATGCTCAGCCACCACTCCAACCTTCATGAAAAATCTTTACACATGCTTTATTATTGTCCTTCTTTTAGTGTGAATGTCTGCCTGGTCTGTGAGTTTGAGCTTTAGTTCATCTAGCTTCTTTTGCCCTTCTGAAAGTATTTTTAGAGACATGTGTTTGCACTAGTAATGTAGTTCTCCTGCTGTTTTAAAATGCTTTTTGGAAAAAAAGAAAAGAAAAGAAAAAAATAAATAAAATGCTTTTTGAAATCTTTTTGCATATAAAAATCTATTTGTAATCATGTGATATACTGTTGATGTGTTGCCTAAAATACCACATGTTCTCCCTCACATGTGGAAACTAAAAAGTTGATTTCATAGATAAAGAAAGCAAAAAAATGGTCACTACATGTTAAGGACGATTGGGTTCAGGGAAGACAGAGGGAGGCTAGATAATGGGTACCAGAATGCAGTCATGTGGGAAGAATAAGTTCTAAGATCTGCAGTAGGGTAACTATACCTTACAATTATTTATTATATATTTTATGAATAACTAACAAAAAGGAGTTCAAAGTTTCCCAACACAAAGAAATGATAAATATTTAAGGGGGCAGAAATTCTAATTGCCTGGATTTGACCATTACAAATTGAATGAATACATGTATCAGAATGACATTGAACTCCATAAATATGTATAATTAGTGTGTCAATAAAAATGAAAAGTAAGAAATAAAAATTATACTGACAAAATTTTAAGTTTTAGATTCTCCCATTGATTTAAATCAATTTCCTTTTAGCCTTGGCTTCATGTATTTCTTCAAACTTTTTTTTTGAATTTTTTTCCTTAGGGTTTATATGAATAAACTTCTCCTGGCTTTTTTTATTTTTAGTATTAGAGGTTTATGAATAAAAAGTGAATGTTTTTTCAGTGACAATGATGAAAGATTATTCATTTGTTTGTTCTACTTATAATATTGGCAAGCATTTATAAAGATTAATAACCCATAGAACTATGAAAGTATCAATTATTCTAATTTCATATGAGGACCTCCACATTGATATAACGTTTTCAAGGTAATTTTGGCAATTTAAATAAATGCAGCCCTTTCAAGCCAGTGATTCATTTGCTAGAATTCCTTCTAGTAAAAATGCTGTTTGGGGCACTTATGATGTATTAACAAGGATGTTCTTCCATCATTGTAAATAAAATTAGAAAAAATTTAAAGCAATCTAAATATCAGGGAAACAGTCAAAACTTAGACTATAATCATATAAAAGAATACTATTCCATTATTAAAATAAATGAGACATTTTATGTCTTTGTTATAATATTTTTAAAAATTGCTGATATTGAAAACCATACAGATGTTTGCAATTGTGGATCAAATAATCCTACTACTAGCTATAATTCCTAAGGAATTTATGAAAAAAACAAATGTGCAAATGTTCTTAAGTCTTCCAAAAAAATAGTAGAACAACAGTTTGGAAAAGATTAATTACGATTCCATCAATTAGTGTGATGATTTATAATTAATAAAACAATAATTTGTTAAATACTGGGAAATGTTTTTGTTTATGGTTGCAAAATGAAGCAGATTATAGTATATAAAAATAACATCACATAAACATATATCTGTGTTTGGGTAACCACATGAAGGAAATATACATAAGACAAAAATTTGTTAAATTAGAGAAAGCATTCAACCTTTGCCTTTTGGGGACTGGTTCATTTTACATAGCATGATAGGCTCCAGTTCCATCCATTAATCAACAAATTACATAATTTCATCCCTTTTTGTGTCTGAGTAATCTGATATGCAAAAGCTAATCAAAAATAAAGGGGGCATTAAAGAAAGAAAGAGAGAGAAATGGAAAAAAGTGAGAGGGAATTTCATCAAAATAAAAGAAAGATCGACAGAACAGACAAATGTGATTGAGGAAGAAGAGATTGGAAAAGAAAATTGTGGAATGAATCTGACCCAACTTTTGTATGTGCATGCATGGATGTTGCATGATTGGTCCTGGCATTGGGTATATTCACAGAACTTTAATTTTAAAAAGTAAACAGTAAACTGTAAATGGATTGAGGAAGGATCAGAGGAGAGGAGGAAGGGGCCGTGGGGAGCGAATTAGAGTAGGTTGTGTTCCATGCTTCTGTGATTGTCAGGGTATATCCTTGTGTTGTATATAACTAAAATGAATAAAAATAAGTAAAATAATAAAAAGTTAAATCATTAGAATTGTAGAGGGCATGCATTTAGAAATATCCAGAATAGTCAAAACCTGCTGACTCTGTGCCACCATTATTACTATAGTATGGTTAGACTATTTTTCTCTTATCTCATTCCCATCCAAATGTCCCCTACTCTCCTGTTTCAATCTGTTTGAATTGCTATAATAAAATATAAACTAGGTAGTTTATTTACTTATTTTTATTTTTTAAAGAGAGAGAGGGACAATGAGAGAGAAAGAGAGAATCAATTTTATTGAGTTTTTCACGTGTTTTTTGTTGCTCAGACACTTCCTTGTGTATGTGGTGTTGGGGTTTGAACCTGCATCCTTGCACATGCCAGGCAAGTGCCGTAACTGCTGAGCCACTGCTCCAGCCCACAACTGGAGTTTATAAACAATAGAAATTTATTTCTCATAGTTCTAGAGATTAGGAAGTCCAAGATGAAGGTGCTGGCTGGCATACCTGGTGTCTGGCGAGGGCCCTCTTTTGGCTTGTAGATGGTCACCACAGCTACGGGGTAGAAGAAACAACTACTACCAGGAGGTTTCTTTTCTATGGGGACTATTTCCAATCCTGAGGGCTGGTTTGAATAGCCATCTCAAAGGCACCACTTCCCAATACCAGGGCTTTGGGAGCTAGCATTTCAACACATGGAGTTTGGTCAGATGTATTCAGAATATCACAGATTCTTTATGCACTTATTTCTATACTAGTATATTCATTATTGACATTAGTCTCCTTTTCTGATGACTAGTATTAATTTAAAAAATGCAATTGTTGGCTTTGTAAGTTTTTTTCTCACTAAGACACAATGAAGCATATACATCTGATTTTAACTTTTTAAAGTAATTTTTTTTAACAATACCCATTTTTGTAATTTGTTGTGTTAGCATCTAATATTTTAAATCTAATTGATTTATATTAATTTTGAATCCATATTACACTATCTCTCTAATTTCAACTGGACAATATGCTTTCCTTATATTTAAATCCAATAAATGTTCATTAAAAACTTAGAGTTAAGTGTTAATTGGAATACAATGGATAGATTCAAAGGAATCTGCTCTGGAAGAAGTTATATGAATATTCAAGTCTAAAGTAAGCCACTTATTAACTCATTCTCTGGACACATTTCAAAATATTCCCATGCCTTAGAAGCTGTCTCATAGTGAGACCTAACTGTAAATCATTTGCTGTTCTAAATTCTTTACATATAACAAATTATTTAATCCTTACCATGAGGCAGTGAAATTAAAATGCTCATTATCCTCGCTTAATAATAAGGTAATTAAGTCACCAAGAGCATCAGTAATTTACTAGAAGTCACCAAGTAAGTAAATAGTAGAGCCAGAATTTAAATGGAGGCAGTTTAAATTTCATTTCAGTCTGGGTTTTTTATCCTCATAGTCTATCATACTACATTAGTCTTTTCTCATTAAAATGTGGAGAATAATTAATTATAGCTCACTGCATTGTGAATATTAAATAAGGCAATATATGTAAACCAGAATATAACTAAGAGTGAAGGATGTCCAGACTGAATGAATATTGCTCCCCTCTAACTCCTGTCTCACACCTTCCTTCTTTCCCTCATTCCATCCCTTCTGCCTTTTTTAGAGTACTAAGTAGAGCTACACAAAAGAGAATAACTCACAGGATTAAAGCCTAAAATCGCTGTGAAGCATTTTCCTCTTACCCAGTTTCACCTTCTGCAGTGTTGGTTCCCTGTGGTCAACCACAGTTGAAATTATATGGAAAATTCCAGAAATAAGCACTTCATAAGTTTTATGTTTTTAAAGACAGAGAGAGAAAGA
Organism: Aplodontia rufa; assembly: GCA_004027875.1. Classification (NCBI taxonomy): domain Eukaryota; kingdom Metazoa; phylum Chordata; class Mammalia; order Rodentia; family Aplodontiidae; genus Aplodontia; species Aplodontia rufa. Next base: position 25,648 of record PVKS010002852.1, on the reverse strand, counting down.
GAAAGAGAATCAATTTTATTTAGTTTTTGTGTGGCCCCCATTGCTCTGACAGTTCTTTATGTATGTGGTGCTGGGATTCGAACTCAGCATCCTCATGCAAGCCAGGCAAGTGCTGCAACTGCTGAGCCACCACTCCAGTCCCAATTTGTTAAGTTTTAAATAACTTGCCATTCTGAGTATCATAACAAGATCTCTCACTGTCCCACTCCAGCTGCCCTGGACAAGAATCATTCTTTCACATACACTACCCAATGCCTTAGTTGCTTAGTATGGGTTAGGTTATTAGATGGACTTCCACAATATTGCAGCAGTTGTGTTCAAGGTCAAGTAGTCCTACACAGCACCGAAACCCTATATCACAGTTTCTATATAAATTCCTCACTTCATCTCATCTCATAGGTATTGTACAATGTCCTACCATCACAAGAGTATAGCATGGTAAAATTGTTAGAAAGACTCATTCACATAATTGTTATTGAAGTATATTGTCATAATTGTTCTACTTTATTGTTTTTGCTCTTTTCTTACTGTGCTTAATTTATAAATTAAACTTTATCATAGGTATGGATTTATATAGGTTTTGATATCAGTTATGGCTTCAGGCATTCACTGGGGGTCTTAAACTGTTTCCCTGATGATAAGAGGTGACCACAGTATTTTCTTTTTTTTTCCTCAGTAGTTTACAAATTACAAATTTGGTCAAGGATTCTTTCGCTCCCATAGCCTTGTTAGATAAAGGTCTACATTTTCCATGTGTGGCCACTCTGTATATACTGGTACTTTTCACAAGAAATCTTGGAATTCGAACTAATAGAAAATCAAAATAAAAAAATGAATTATAATGTTTATTTCTTTGTAGCTCTCAAAAAAAGCAAGGCATGCGATTATATTTCAGTATGAAAAAGAACATCACAGTGCAATGGAATGGGGTTGCAAACCTTGATTTATCACAGGAAATATGTTAGTTTTGATTAATTGGTCTTGAAAACAATTAGGAAATCATAGAGAAGATTTAGTAACATAATTAGCATCATAATTTTTCATAGTCTGGTTGAATACCTATGAGTTAATTTCTCAAATGGAGGAGTGAAAGACTTGGAAATTTGTCTGAATACTTTCAAATATGGAGAGAAGGGGATTTAGGTTGTATGGATTGATACCTTCTGACTGACTTGAATACACTTGTAAATAGCCACATGTTCTTGTTATTTCAGTCAACATCCACTCAATGAAATGAGAAAGATCAATTGTTTAGGTCATGAAAACAGATTAAGTGGGTGGAAAGCTGCTTGAATGATTTTTATTTTTTTGCAACTTTTTAATCAGATTGGTTGGAGATCTGGAGATAGCCTCTGTTTTGGCTCAGAGATATAGTTACCTGTTTATCAAGAGATTGGGCATTTCCTTCCAAGTATTATAACAGATAGTATAGACAGCTCTGTATGATATAGAGATTAAAACTTAGATCCCAAAATAAATTGTTATCTCATCAAAGATTAAATTAAAAATACTCTGCCATAAACAGTAAAACTGACAAGAGAATGACTAATCTAGTTTTGGGTTCTTGATTACAATCTGGAGGGAAAGGGTTATCTGAAAAATAAAATATAAATCTGAAAATTTAAAATCATACTACTCAAATTTCTTGAAATATTTTATGCCAAAAAAAGAAAAGTAAACTTGACTGTAATCCTGAATTTGTAGAAGAAACTAAAGAAAAACAAAATACTCTGTAGAGATAATTCCACAATGCAGAGCATCAGGATTCATGAAAAACACCATCGCTGAAGAAGAACTTATAAATAGAGCAAATCATATTCCATGTATGTACCAATGTGGCAAAATAAATCCAACTATTGTGTGCAGCTACAATGCACTAATAAAAACATTAGCATTTTTAAAAATATGATAAACAATTCAATGTGAGTGAAACTTGTAAGTCTGAAAAATTAGATTAAAAATTACAAGGGAAAACCACTTGGAGGAAGAAGAAGATAGAACTTTTATAAAGAAAAACTAGCTGTGAAATTTTGAAACTAAACATTAAGGAGATTAGGTACATCTGAGGAGAAAATGAGTAAATCAGAATAATATCAATGAAATTACCTGAAGGTAAGTAAACAGAATTAAAAATAGAAATAATAGTGTATAGGAAAGGATAGAATATATATCACTAACCATAATCAGCGTAAAGCGATTTCATCACCTCTAAAAGACATGACTCGTGCTGTCAGTGTGACCACTTCTCAACTCCCCATTCTACCCTCCAACTAAAAATAATCAGTATCTCCTTTTTTGGGAAATTCGTTTAAATGGAATCATAACATGTGGTATTTTGTGATAGTTTTCTTTCATTGAGCATAAAGTTCTCAAGGTCTGTCCTTTCGCAGCATTTATCAGCATGAATGGCGCCCCCATTCCAGTGCATGAGCATAATACACTTAGTTGATCGATTCATTAATTGATGGACATTTGGGTGTTTTTTTCTTTTATTCTGTTATAAATTAGTGAACATGAATATGCAAGTTCTTGCGTGGACATATGTTTTAGATTTTTAGATGAAATTTCAATGTGATTGCAGGTAATTCTATGTTTAACTTTTTGAGGAAGTCCCAGACTGCTTCCCAACATGGCTGAACCTTTTTACATTCCAATCTTCAGTGCTTCAGTGCTTCCCACATTTTGATATGATAGCTACCCTACTGGGGGATGAAGAAGTTTTCATTGTAAGTTTGATTTGAATCTTTTTATTAGTATATTATCTATCCATCTTTTTATTTGAGCAAATGATTTTTTAGAGCTTTTGTCCAATTTTTAATTGAGTTAATTTATCTTTTTATTATTGAATTGCAAGCGTTCTTTGTATATTCCAGATGCAAGTCTCTTATAGAGATATGATTCACAAATATGTTCTTCCATTCTGTGGCTTGTTTTACTTTCTTATTAGTGTCTTTTAAAGCATATTTTTAAAAATGTTTGTTGAAGTCCAATTTAACTCTATTTATCTTGTTGCTTGTGGTCTTGGTGGCCTAAATATACATTGTCCTATTCAAGGTCAACAATATTTACTTCTGTGCTTTCTTCTAAAAGTTTTATGGTTTTGATTTTTATATTTAGATCTTTCTTAAAAAATTTAGGTGTTGATGGAGACAATACCTTTATTTTATTTATTTATTTTTATGTGGTACTGAGGATCAATCCCAATAGCTCATACCTGCTATACAAGCACTCTGCAGCTGAGCCCTGACATTTAGATCTTTAGCCCACTTTGAGTCTGTTTTAGTGTATGGTGTGAAATAAATTATCAATATCATTTTTGAAGTATGACTACTCCACTTTCTCAGTATGACTTGTTAAAAAGATTATTTTCCTCCACCGAATGGTCTCAACATTTTTATTGAAAATTAATTAGTGACAGATTCATGGACCAACTTCTGTACTTCAGTTCCATTTTATTGGTTTATATGCCCATTATTGTCAGTACCACACTACTGTAATTATTTTTACATTCTTCTGAGATTTGAAATAAGAATAAATGATACACCAACTTTGTATTTCTTTTTCAAGATCACTTTACCTATTCTTAGTTCTTTGAGTTGCCATATAAATTTGGGATTAATTTGTCAATTTCTGCAAAGAGGCCCCTTGGAAACCCTGCTAGAGGTTGAATAAGTTATATAGATCAATTTTGGGAATTTAGTATATTGACAATATTGTGTGATACATGAAGATGGAATTTTCCTACATGTTTAGGGCTTTTCAACAGTGTTTTAAAAATAAATCTAACTACACTAAAAGGCTAGGAATGAGGCTCAGTAGTGGAGCACTTTCTAACATGCATGAGGCCTGGGTTTAACCCCCAGCACTGGAAAATAAGTACATGCATAAATGATATCTAAGTACGCTAAGAATTGGTGTGAATGTGAAATGTCTCAACCTCTGATACGCTGCAGCAGGTCATGTAATGATATTACCACTTTGAAAAATAGTCAGCCATAACCAATAATGTTGAACATTTCTATATATTGTAACCCAGTGCCTCTACTCCTGGGTAAACATACATGCATATGCAGCAGAAGGGATGCTCTCAGTATTATGCTTAATAAATAAAATTAAAACAACCATAAAGTCTGTCAAAATAAAATGGCTAAATACATCGTGGAATAGCCACACATAAATCTATCATAGAGCAGTGGTAAAAAAACAACAGTCTGGATAAATCTTAAAAATGTACTATTGAGTAAAAGATGCAGAAACAAAAGACTGTATACATATGATTCCATTCATGCAATGGGAGATCTTAAATGACAGAGTGGACAATTAGTATCTATGACAAAGTAATATATTTAATTAATAAATATGTGTTGGTTCAAAATGCTCATTATCTTACAAGGTATAGAATTAGACATCTAAATAATATACATAATAAATTTATTTTATTTATTTATTTATTTTTGGTACTATGGATTGAACCCAAGGGCACTTAATCACTAAACCACATCCCCAGCCCTTTTTATATTTTATTTTATTTTGAGGCGGCATCTTGCTTAGTTGCTTAGGGCCTTGCTAAGTTGCTGAGGCTGGCTTTGAACCTGCGATTCTTCTGCCTCAGCTTCCTGAGTTGCTGGGATTACAGGTATGCACCACCATACCTGACATATATAATAAATGTAGAGGAGAGATTTAGGACATAAATTTGCAAAGAAATGTAAAGGTTTAGAGAACAATATGAGAGTCCCTTTGTGGGATTAGATTATTAAAGGATGTATTAATATAGATACAAATAAACTTCTACACAAAATGTAATTAAAGTGCCAAATTTAATTATATTAAAATGAAAAACACATATAAGGAATAGAAAGACTAAACAAAGTGAAATCTTTGACTATTAAGTGATATTTGTAATGCAAAAAATTGATAAATTATTTTGTAGATATAAAATTCCCAGAAATTAATGTTTAAAAAGATTAACCAATTTGATAAAAAGAATGTCAAAGATGGAAATCTACAATTCACAGAGATGATAACGTAAAAGGACTATAAGCATATTAAAATATGGTCTGTCTTTAATAACCAGAGACTAACTCTTTAAAAATTGTTTTCACTGACCAAGATAGCTTAAAGATTGTACATATTTATGTGACACCATGTGATGTTACCAAACATGTGTATTGAATAGGTATTATTTGAATCATGGAAAATTTCTATTTCCTCAAAGATTTATCATTTGTTTATGGTGAAACAAATTCAAAATCCTTTCCTTTAGGTATATAAAATATGCAATATACTACTTATTATTATCTATAGATAACCTACTGTACAGTTGTACACTAAAACATCTTAGTCCTAGCTCTCTGTAAGTTAGTATCGTATGGCCAACCTTTCTCCATTCTGTACCCCACCTCACAAATCTCCCTGGGCTCTGTTAACCACCATTTTCCTCCTAACTTCTATGAGATCAATTTTTTAAAATTCCATGTTTATATAAGATAATAGGGTAGAGAACCTGCCTTTCTGTGCCTGGCTTATTTCACTTTATATAGTGATCTCCAGTTCTATTCACGCTGTGACAAATGAAGAGACTTTATCTTTTTGTAGCATTCCATTGTGTATATGCACTGCATTTTCTGCATCCATTCTTCAGTTGATGGAAACTCAGTTTGTGTCCTTGTCTTGGAACAGCACTGTTATAAACATGGGTGTGCAGGGGCCTGGAGTGGTGGCTCGGCTTTTATGGCACTTGCCTGGCATGCCCAAGTACATGGGTTCAAATCCCAGTACCCACTTACGCAACTAAGTGTTAGAGCAACAAAAGCCATGTGAAAAAAACTCAATAAAAATTGATTCTGTCTCTCCCTCTCTCTCTCACTGTCTTCTTCTGTTTTTTTTTTTTTAAAGATTAACATGGGTGTGCAAATGTGTCTTTGACATACTGATTTAATTTCCTGTAAGTAGATACCCAATGTGGATTGCTGGATCATATGGTATTTTTACTTTTATTTTTCAGGGTGTTCCATACCTTTTCCCATAGTGGGTCTACAAATTTACTTTTCTACCAACTGTTTGAAAAGGTTGCCTTTTCTCCGTATCCTCACCAACATCATTGTCTTTTGCCTTTTGATAATAGCCATTCTTAGTGGTGTGAGAAGGTACCTCATTGTGTTTTTGATTTGTATTTCCTCGATGATTAGTGATGTTGAGCATTTTTTCATAGTTCTATTGGCTATTTATATATCTTCTTTTGAGAAATATCTATTTATATCCATTGACCCCTCATTTTTAAAGAGAAAGAGAGAGACAAGGAGAAAGGAAAAGGGAGAGAGAGAAAGAGCATCAATTTTACATATTTTTTTTCATCTGGCCTTCACTTCTCTGACACTTAGTTGTATGTGTGATGCTGAGGTTCAAACCAAGGTCTTTGCACATGCCAGGCAAGCTCTCCAACTGCTGAGTCACTGCTTCAGCCTTCCATTGCCCAGTTTTACTTGTATTTTTCTTTCGTTCTTTGCTCATTCAATGAATATATTCCTTATTCCTAATATTGGCAAAAATAAAACCTGAAAATACAAAATTTTGACTAGGGTGTTGAAAAATGAGAACTCATATTTCATCTGAGCATACATTGGTATATTCAATTTGAAAATCAATTTGCAATTAGTCAAAGAAGCTGAAAAATATGCATATACAGCAGATCTAGGTTTTCTTTCTTATGTGGCATATTATTATATATATGCATGAGGAGATTCTTACAAGATTTTATGCCACAGTGTTTTCAACAGTTGAAATGTAGAGACAACCCGAGTACCACTTTCTAGGAGAATGACAGAAAAAATGTCACTTAGCCATATGGTGAAATACTATGGAACATCTATATTAATGAATATCTATGTAGAATGTGACTACATTTTTAAAAATAAATAAGTGAAGCAAGCCAATATAATCCCACAATATTTTAAAACTTAGAAAACATCAAAAGTTATTTTTTTAAGAGAGAGGGATAGTTAGAGAAAGAGAGAGAAAGAGAGAATCAATTTCATTTAGTTTGTCATGTGGCCTTCGTTGCTCTGAGACTTTGCTGTGTATGTGGTGCTGGGGTTTGAACTTGTGTACTCGCACATGCTAGGCAAGTGCAGTAGTCACCGAGCCACTGCTCCAGCCCCAGAAGTTATTATTTTTGATAACTTTTTTTTTAAAGTCAAATACAAAAAACTCTTGAATACATCAATTTCCATTTACTTGCGCCTAAATCTTGGGTATCATCCTGTCTCCTCTTTCCCTGACATCTAACATTCTTTCTAGAAAGAACTCCTCTTAGCTGTGCTTCTTAGTATGTGCATTACCCTGCAACTTTTCTGTACCCTAACTGGCATAATCTACTATCATATCTTTATTATTTCAATTTCTTTCTACTTGTTCTCCCTGCGTCTGCTCTTGCTACACTTCAGTCTGTTCCTTTTAAATCACAAGTAAGAAAATTAGGCCATCTATGCCCCAAACCCTCCACTGCCTCCCAGTTTCTCTACAGGTAAGTTCTATTAGTGAACTCACAGGCACTATATGATTCAATTTATAATTTCTCATTTCATTTCTTTTTTTCTTTTTCTAAAGAGAGAAGGACAGTATGTGTGTGTGAGAGACAGAGAATCAATTTTTATTGAGTTTTTCACATGACTTTCGTTGCTCTAACACTTGGTGGTGCATGGGGGTGCTGGGGTTTGAACCCATGTACTCATGCATGCTGGGCAAGGGCTGCAACCACAGAGCCACTACTCCAGCCCTCATTTCATTCCTTAACCTCTTACATCTCTTTGTCCCCTCCACTATAGCCCCACTTGCTTACAAACACGCAAGGTAAACTTTGGCTAGAGAGTCTTTATATGCCCTATTCCCTCTGCATAGAAAGTATTTCCTCAAAATATCCATTAAGCTCACTTCCTTACTTTTTCCTCTCTTTCAAATTTTCACTCTATCACTTTTCAATTTATAATTATACCTCTTTGAAGCTCCCAATCTTTCTTTTCTGTTTCATGGCTCCATTTTTCCACAGCATTGGTTACCTTCTCACATAATATAAACTGTACTTATTAATTATGTTTGTCGATGATCATCCATCTCACCCATCTAAAATGTAAGCTATGGAAAGGCTTTGTCTCCTTAGTTCAGTGGTGAATTCCAAATACTTGGAATAATGTCTACCGCAGAATATGTATTCATTAAATATTTGTCAAATAAATAAGTGAATGAACCAGCTACGTGATAATTTAATTGAACAAGAAGGGGAGAAGGCAAAAGGAAATATGGAAAGGTGAGCCAGTAGCTTAACTGTACTTGTTCAAACAGAGAGAGAGAGAGAGAGAGAGAGAAAACAAATATGGTAAAATAACATAACATTCTCAGTGGTATGCATATATATGATCTGTTAAAATATAATGTTGTATTCAATATGTATAATTTTAAAATTAAAACTAAATAAATGTGAGACTTGGAATTAAAATTTTCAATAAAGCTACAGAACCATGATAACAAGAATTCGTCAGTGATGATGAGAAGTGTTACATCTCTGCTACAGTTTTAGGAGATAAGGCATTAGTGCTCTAATAGGTAGAATTTGAGGACATATAATCTGTCTAAGCAAACATATAATCTAGTTAAAAGAGTAATATTCAAATGGTGTAATTTCAGAAATTGAGGCAGGGAATACCAAAGTTTTCAGAGGACTGAGGAATCTTTTAGGTGCTCTCTTGTCACACCAATTAGGTGACAACTTCATCTACTTACCTAGCTGGTTTTTGCATCCAGACTTAGAAGTATTACTAGCATATGCCAAATCACCATGGATCATTCACAGGCTAGTTAAGATATGTATGGACTAAAAGTTGTCAAATGTTGGTTTTTTGCTAGGTCATTTTCCCCCTGTGAATCCTCCCCTCTGAAAAAATTCAACTTCAGTAAATCTGGAATTGGTGCACTGCAATATTATTTTAAGTAGAATTTAGTGCTGTGAAATGGATTTCCATTAGTGGCATCTAGTGATGACATTTCGTCTATGGGGAAGTGTTACAATGTTTAAAGTAGAGGGCAGTTCCAAACAAAGTTATTTTTCTGTGTGTTGACTCTAGACTTTGATGTTTTACAGAAGCAATAAAATTAATTGTCTTCTGGCCACAGAGAAGATACCACTATCAAGACTGGTGAATGCTTCTCTCTCTCCTTTTCCTCCTTTCTATATTTATTTCTGCCTACATTCCCTTCTTTGTGCACTGAAAGAACACTTTCTAAAACGTTGGGATTAAGGAGCTTCATTTCCATCTTAATGAAGTTATGCTTTCTGGTTTTCCCTGAAATCACCAGAGGCTTTGTAAACTTTGCTTTTTAATTCAGATTTATAAAAGCTGTTCCCCTTAATGTCCAACCTAAAAATTGAGATATTCAGCTCTCGTTCTTTGAGCAAATATAATATAAATTAGGGTTTATATTCCCCTCTAACCTAAATTCCATGGAGGAGAGGGACAAAGAGTAAGTTCAGATTTGTAAACTTGTAGTAATTTTTTATGCTCCAGATTTATTTGAAAAAAAAGCATTTTTTTCATTTTAGAAATGGATTATGCCCTTGGCTATTTTACTGATGCAACTGGTGTAATTTCAAAATAAATTTTAAGTCATAGAAAGAATAGGAGAGGAATAGCATTCCAACATAGCTGATACCTGGAAGAGTTCTCTCCTTGAACTTTGCTATGAATTGGCTAGTGAGAATTTGGTACATAACAGGCACTGTTCCATGTGCTTTAAATATATAGCATCAAATATTGTTAAATATGAAAAACAGTTTAAGGGTAGTATGTGTGTTATTATCATGTCCTAGGTTAAATGAAGGAAATAAACTTGGCAATTTGTTATTTTATAACCAATAAGTAACAAAAGCCTGATTTGAATCTAGTTTTCGTGACACCAATATCAATACTCCCTATACTATAAGATACTACCTTTTCAAATTTTCACCTACTTTCATTTCCCTTTATTTTTAATTTTTGAAATTAATTTTATTGGTGCATTACAATTATATGTAATAACAGGATTCCTCATTACGTAGTCATATATGCACAAAATATGGCAATATAATTTGGTCATTTACCTTTATATAAAGTCTATGATGAGCTGTATTTTGGAAGGAAATTTGGCCTAATTGATTGTAGAATCTCTAGAAAACATAAGTGGCTGGGGAAATTATTAGGTTCTTAATGTTGGCATACATAAAAGACTGATTTCTTCGTAGCTTAAACAGGAAACAATGCCTTTAAAAAGAAGTTATTACTGGGTGCTGAGGCACAATCATGCAATCTCAGCAACTTGGGAGGTGGAAGGGAGGAGGATCACAAGTTTGAGTCTAGCCTCAGCAGCTTAGGTCCAAGTAACTTCCTGAGACTTAGTGAGACCCTGTCTCAAAAAAAAAAAAAAGGGCTGGGGACTTAGATCAGGGGTAAAGCACCCATGGGTTCAATCACTAGTACCAGAAAGAAAAAGAAAAAGAACTTATTGAGATACCATTTCTAAAATCATGATTGTTTTGTTTTGCTTTTTATTAATGGTTGTTGGTGGGAAAATCTTCCGGATAATAAAAAAAATATCATTTTTAGATTTTCTCTCTGCATATGAGAATTCCTTTTCAGTACATGTGATTGGCATTTGCAAATCTATTGTTCTCCAGGACAAGTGAAAGTCTGAACAACTTTAAATATTTACCCTGGGATAATATTGGATCACAGTATTACTAAGGGGAAAAATCCCCTTACATCAAAAATACATTAGACAAACTAAGTCTGATGTTCTATCCTTTAATATAGGTATTCAAAATGCAGAATGAAAGATAGTTTAATCACATGGATGAAACTGACCTGAACCAAAATGATCCCAAAACAGGTTGAGTTTATTATAACATAAAAAAGTGATCTCAGGCATTATTCAAGGGTTTCCTAAGGCTTCAAGGCCCCTGTGTTTCTTCACCTATTAAAATGCAAAAAGTCTTTTTTATAATATTAATTAGCTTTGGATTACTGAGAATTATTTTAAAACTACATTAAACCAAATCAGAATAAGATCCTCTATTTATTTTGCTTATTACTGATTAAGCATTTACATTCATTAATTCATTCATTTAGATTTCTAAAAAATCAATAGTACTTTTCCAAATTTTAAAGCATCTCACAGTAAAAGACAAAAATCAAGACTTTTCCCTGGGGGGAGCCACACATGTCAACAGTAGTAGCCTTTGAGAGCAGTTGATAGAGGCTGCAAGCAGAAGCAGTCATCATGTAGTGTACTCTATGGTGACACAAAAAAGCAGATGCATAATTCATGTTTTTCCCTAGGGTGGGGGAGAAGATATTTTTCTGTGTAGTCAGAAAGCCATTGTGCTCTGCCAAAATCCACCTTTATCTCCGCAGCATGAGTAGGACACTGGGGGCTGAGAAAAGCAGGAAATGACTCAGCTGCTAAAATAGCAGCAATTCCTGGTTAATAAGTAACTGATGGTAGATAATTCATAAACTATATTGAAGGAACTAATATTTTTTTATCAATATTACTGATGAGGACTCTACTAAAATGACCATTGAAGTCATAATATTTCAAAGGTAATGTTCTACCATCGAAACATTTGTTACAAACACAGACGATCGTAATGAATGTGACAAAATATTATAATTTATGCTAGGTGAAGCAGACCGACAAAAACCAGTCTGATGGAAGTATGAGGTAATACAGAGTTATTTCTAGAAAAAGCAATAGCTACTACATATCTTCAGGACTTAATAGAATATAATAGAATAACCCCCCCCCCCCAAATGAGTAGATGAATGTCAGAAGAACAGAATTTTGTATCAATTCCAGGAGAAATGAGAGAACATGATGCATTCAGAAAGACAAAAGTTGTTCAGAATGGTGGGAACACTTCTTGAATGGAGGTTTTGGGGTGATATGCAGTAGGGAAGCAGGCAAAGGTCAGATTTGGAAGGGCATGAATGCTGTTAATATGTTTAAATTTTTTTCTTGATAGTGATGTGGAGCTATTAAAGAATTTTAGGTAGAGAAATAGTATAATTTTTTAGTCTAATTATTCCAATATCATTAAGAGAAGAAAGTATTGATTATATATGTTCAAATATTATACAGGGAGAAATATTTTGAGCATATTATGAAAATTTAGGAAAAGGATGACATAAGCCTGAAGTTAGGAAATGCCAAGATGGAAATGGAAGTTAATACAGGAAAAACATAAAGATGTTAGAGTGGTAGGATGCAAATATCGATTGATTAGATTTTAAGGATAGAGGATTGAAGAATTTCAGAGGACTGAACAGAGCTTAGTAGTGCTTGATGAACTAAGGAATGAGGGAAAGGAGCTGGCTATGGTGTAGGGAACGATGGGTTCAACTTTGAAGGTTTGGGACTGAATTGTTTGTGACACATCAGGGTGAAGGTGTCCAGTAGCTATGGACAATAGAAGTATTACATTCATAGGGAGAGCTCTACTGAAAATACAGACTTGAGAGAAGCTTCAGAAGAATGAATTAAGCGGCTCAGAAGAATAAAAAGGAAACACAAACTTTTTTGGGTGATAGGGAGTGTGGTGAAGGAAAATATGGTTGGGGACTTCATTACCAAGAAATCTGATAACACGTGATAGAAGGCTGTCCCTGTATACAGAATTCACATGTACTGTAATGTGCTCTTTAATTTGTCATTTTCCAACTAAAGTAAAAAGAGATGAAAGTAATTTGATCACTCATGAGTCACCAAGTGTCTGAATCTTAGAATTATATTAGTAGCCTGGGTGATATTAACCAGGAAGATTATCAGGACCAGCAGATGTTTTTGAGATTAAAGACATGAAAAGAGAGATGAGCACAAGATGAAGGATCCACAAATTTACTTTGAAAAGATCAACAATAGGAATTAGTAATAATTATGGACAAGGAAAGAAGTGGAAATCTTGGAACCTGAAAGCAGTGACAAGATACAATCCCTCTGCATTAGGTCTGCAAAGAGAATCTCAGTGGTTCTCTCTTACGCTCCATCCCCTTTGGGAGCAAACTTCAGCCAAAAGACCTCTGGCATTATTTAGAAAAAAGTTGGGGGAGAAATATTAACATATGGCCCTACAAGGCAGATTATAGTAATGTAACTGATGCCTTAAATATTTGGAATGTCATGAAATTGATATGCTAAAGTGACTTCCCAGTAATAGAAACATGGAAAAGTTGAGGATGATGGCTATAAATGCATTGAAACAATTCACTATTTTAGGTATTGCCATTCAGTAAATTCTAAAGATATACCTATAAATACAAAATAATAATTAAAAATAGTGAAATGAGATAAAACAATATTATCCTCTAGATTTCCTATATAATGTGGCGTATAAACTAAGAGTCAGCACCTACTCTTTAATACTGGCTGTGAATTGGCAATGATTGACGTTTTTTCCTCTAATGGTCATTCTTAGGACTGGATTAATTGGGAACTGACACACACTTCTTGACATTTTAAATGGATGCCCCATAATCTACTAGCTCAGGACATCCAGATCATTATAAACCTTACAGAGTTATGTTTGGAGAATTCTCATGTGTTTCAAATATGCCCAGGAGAATACCTCAGGAATTAGTTTGATAAGTTATGTTATGATGCTATAGATAGTCCACTTGTCTCCTACCTGAGCTCTGCAAACTGCATGTCTCTACCTATGCTAGACACTGCCAGGAACTCCTATAGGGCTTTTGCAAAATTCGTTTTGGTGCTGCAGGGCACTGCCAACTTTTGCCAGTCTCGTGTTCTGATGGTGCACACAAAACATGATCACTCAGCTGTGTGATTTTCTCTTATGAAGGAGGGAGGAATGGTTCTAATTCTCTTGTGTTTTAGCCTATTAGATAGTACTAAAGAAGCATGGTTTTGGTGCCAGAGTCCTTTCCTTCCTGGAGCAAATATTCAAGGAATGTTGATTCATTTTAGGTATGGAGCTTGGTGCTAGGTATAAAAATAGTGAAGGATTCTCAAGGAAAGGAAGAGGCTACCATGGGATTCCAAGGATGAATAAGAACAACTAGACAAAGTGGGAATGGGTAGAGTGGAGCAAGTGATCGATCATCAAAGCAGAGGAATAGTCCAAAGACTGTGAAACTTCTCAGGTCCTAAAAATTCCAGAATGGATAAAATCAAAGAATGAGAATGATTCAACCTGATACTAAAAGTTTGATGTTTTCATTCTAAGAGTAAAGTACTATAAACTGGGTGGTGAGAGGGTTAAGTACCCTCATCAAAATCGTGGAGAGTTGGTTGGTTAAAGAGGGCAGGATTTATTTTAAGTGAAACAAAACTCATGTTTTCTATAGATTCTCTTCTCTTTAATAGAACTGAGCAGTGGGTCTAAGGAGGTAGCTGTGCTTAGAGATCTAAGAAGGAGTATGTTACAGTCAGATTTCCCTCTCTCCTCTGATGACTGTAGCTTTCTGACTGTGTCAGCATTTTTGTCCATGACTCTGCAGGATGTGCTCATGAAAACTCACTTGAGATAGGACTTTCATAGCAGTGTGCCAAAGATGTTGTACCATTTCTGATACCCAGCAATATACCAAAAGTGCTGAGCCATTTCTGAAACACAGCCCTTTAAATTCTAGTTGGAATCCTCACTTTTTTGGGTTAGAGAAAACATATCTTCATTATTGCTTAAAATCTCACTGTCCTTAAAATCACCTGCTTTAATCAATCAGTCCCTGGAGTCAGAGAACATAGTTCCTCTGATTTTATGACTTTAAAATTTCATCTCATAAACCAGGATTCAAGATTCCAACAATAATTACCTTTTCTTTGAGATGGAAACAGGCATTCAAATATATATTTGTGCTTTCAAATGTCATATCTGGATAATAAACCAACTAGAGAATTTAAAGGCAGAAATACCATAGTGGCTTAAATTGATGGTAGACATGAGTATAAATTCTAGCTGAGTACTTAAAATCTTGAAATCCTAGGCAAGTTTCTTCAATCACTGACACTCAGTCTCCTTATGTGAAAAATACTTGCATGGTAGTAATGAGTATATGAGACTATACGTTAGGTGATTTCTAAAAGACTTGGCATTTCATATTAAAAAATTATGATTATTACTGTATCATTATTTTCTAGTTTATTGGTGAATAGTACAGTATCATAAAGATGATTCTCTACCAAGTCTTTTTCTTTCTTATTATTAGTGAAGACCTCATATTTGTTCATATTAATAATATCTTCTTTTAATAAGCAGCAACATCAGATTATTTTTTACAAGACTTCATAAAAAATCTTAAGTTTTGCATTCTAGTCCAAAAGCATATGGGAAAAACAGTTTCAGAAGCTTTAAATATTAACAAGAGGAATGCAGCATAATGATACAGGGAAAAAGTGAGAGCATGAATGCTCAGAATTGCTTTTAGTGGGAAAAAGCAGCCAGCATTTGTTGAGAGCTAAAGATTTTTTTTAAATAGATCTGAGTTTAATTGGCAGGACTTGGCATCATTTACGGGAAAATATGTTTTATTTATTTGAGTTTAAATATATTTCAAACACTATTTTAAAATACAGTTCTTCCAAGTGTTGGGGCAGCTGTTAAGTGGTTCAGGATTTAATGTCCTAGTTAGCCTTTCACCTCTGAGGCCCTTGATCTGTCTCTTTGTAATTAAGGACATACATTAAATGAGTTTTATGGGATAAGGGAGCCTCAGGTGGAATATGCACATTGCATACTAGGAAGCCATTTTGGATAATTGGCAACTTGGGCTTGAAAGCTGCTGGAGATGGAAACAAATGGGTGTTGCAAGTTTACATGGACACCATCAAAAATAAGTAGCAGTGATGAAATTTAACTCTTCCTGTTTTTAATCTGAGATAAACTGAGGCAAAGTTGCAAAGTAGATGAACAATATCTTCACTGGGATTCCAGCATTACCAGTGTTTTCTTCCTCCCTCTTTCCCCTCTACTCTCAGGAAAAAGAGAAATACACATGTGTGAGATGCCATTTTTCCTCTGGGGCTCTGCTAACATGATATCACACTGCATATGATTACACTGTGGACATAACTACTTGCTATTCTCTGTGTTATGCAGATTTATAACTTCATACCTTTCCTTGTGTTGTTACCTCTGCTTATAATAATGATTCCTAGCCCCCAAATTCTCAGGGTTTGCTGGTGAATTTTAACAATTTAATTTTCAAAACTGAAACAAGAACATCTCCTCTAGAAATACTTCATAGACAGTGGAATTAGACACTCCAGGCAGAACTCTCTTATATCTGTACTCTTTGTACCCTACATAGGCTTCTACTGTAGCAGGGGGTTACTCATCAGGATAGAATAGGTTATGGCACAAGAAGTCTAAATTTCTTTGACTTACTGTAGTGGCTAAGCTTATTTCCCAGCCTGTTTAATGTCTAGCGAAGTTGTGGGGGCCTTTCCTACACAAAGTTGGTTATTCAATGCTCTGGGATGAAATTGGCTCTACTATGTTTTCATGACATTATATTTATAACTGACTTCCAGGATTACCTTGACAGGGAAAGAAAACATGTGGAAACTTAAACAACTTCTAAATTCTATGGACAAAACTAACAAAGGCACTTCTGCTCTTGGTCTTTTGATTAGAATCCATGACTAGGCACCAACTAGGCATCAACCTAACTATGAGTGTTTTAGTTAGGTTTCTTTTTTTAATCACTGTGAACAATATACTTGATAAGAATAATTAAAGGAGGAAGTTTATTTCAATCATAGTTTCAGAAGTCTCAATCCACATATGGCTGCCTCCATAGGTCTGGGCCCTAGGTGACCTGGAACATTGTGGCAGAAGTACATGGTGATGGAAACCAGCTCAGGACATGGCAATCAGAAAGCAAAAAGAGCTCTATTCACCAGAGACAAAATATAAACCCCAAAGGCACACCCCCAGTTATCTACCTTCTCAGCCATTCCTACCTACCTACAGCCATCACCCAGTTACTCCATCAGTGGATCAAACAGTTGATTAGATTATAACTCTAACAATCTAATCTTTTCACCTACTTGTTCTTACATTGAGCTTTTAGGGAATACCTCATATCCAAAACATAACAATGAGAAAGACTGGGAGACACAGGAGTAGAGATAGACTCAGACAATTGTCCCTTGTCATTTATAACTTGTGATGTGTTTGTGCTCTCCTTTGCATGCCTGCTTCCTCTATAGCTCACATTTTAGGTACTTGAGGATGGGAAATTTGTCCTCACACAATGTTCAGATATTATACACTGGCAATGAATTCATGCTAAGAAATTAATATCTTATATGGAAAGAAAGAGAAAATACAGGAAGACATTTTATGCACATAAGCTCATTAAATTCCTACCAAAGCGTAAGGTGCCACTGCTCTCTTCATTTTACAGATTGGACTCTAAGGATCCAATTATTTAAAAGAATTATCACAAAGTTGGAATTACAACTCAGGCTAACTCCTAAGTATATGCTACATTTAAATTTTTAATCAAAGCATGATATATTCATGTATGGAAATATCACAGTGAAACCAATCAATGGGTACCATTAATATGTGTTAATAATGAAAAGCTTTTGAAATATTTTATTTCAAAGGGAGATCTTTGGAAAGGCCAAAATAAAAATAAATGACTTTCTCACATGATGTCCTCTTGGCTTAATTTACTCCATAAGAAAGGGCAATCTTGGGTGTGTGTAGGGGCACTTAAAATCACAAAAAAACTTGAATGGGGTTCCAAAGAAAATGCTTATTGTTTTTGAAAGTCTGATCTTTAGGATCATCTGATAATGAATACCATCTCTCAGGTTTTTGGAGAGGATAAAAGGATATATAAGATTTGTAAAGTGCCCTGTACAGTATTGGTCACAAAGCAAACAACCCAAATAATTGTTGGTTCTGTGCTTTGCTGACTATCACCTGCTTTCTGCTGAATAGACCCTTCAGTCATTCAGCAAAGTAAGAGATGCTTTTAGAATCACAAGCAGAAATCAGGATGGCTGTGCTATTTCTAAGGGATTACCATTAAAGAATTTTTTTTTATCTCGAAGGGACCTTCATTTGTTCAGTGAAATCCCTCCATTTACAGGTAAGAAACCAGGATCAGAAAGGAAGAGATAGCTTCTTCAAGGTAAAAAATATGGTTGTAGCACTCCTAATTTAGCATGCTTCCTTTCTCTCAGCAGCACGCAGGTAAATACTTGTCAGCTACTGATCGGTTAAGAACATTTTCTTCCACCTGTTTATTTATTTGTGTGTGTGTGTGTGTGTGTGTGTGTGTGTGTGTTGGGGATAGTTGGAATCTGTTTGAAGAAGGAGGAACCTCAATGAAGAAGTTCCAGCCTATTTCATTTCTATCTTTAGAAAAATACTCATCTAGCCAATGTTTGCAATAGAATAATTGCATTGTATTCATAACCAATTCAAACTCTTTTTAGCAACTATTTCTTTCCCATGTGAGAAACATGTTGAGCATTTCCATTTCATCTTGAAATAATATTTTCATTTTCAAGTCTAAACATAGTAACTAGGGTAAAGATTTAGTCTAAACTTAGTCACTAATAGCCTGCGCTGTTAAATATGTCATTACAATAATTCTTTTTTTCCTGTGTGCAAGACTATCATAAAGAAAGATGAAACAGTCTTTTGTTAGCAACAAAAGGCATTGCTTTTAGCCATGTAATTTCCAGAAAATAAAGAAAGAAATACAGCATATTTTACTCCTTATTAACAGATGATACTGGCACAATGTAGGGCCATTTCTGTTAAAGGGATGGTGGAGACTAGGGTTGGCAGAAATTATATTAGGTTATGGGGTCTATAACTAAGACCCACTGCAGTTATCTCCAAGGGGGTTGATATCCTTGTGAGGAGAAGGATGTGATGTGGTACAAATTCTATCACCCACTATTTTATGGGATTGCCAGAAAAATAAGACTTGCTTATTAGTATTGTCTGATTCATGTGGCCCTATAAATGTGAATCCAAATTCACAATTAAACCATCTACAAACATAATGCTTTGCACAGAGTTCATTAAACTTGCATACATTAGAAAACAAATGTAGAATGGAGATGAGTAGAGTAGATGAAAGGGACCAGGAGAGGGAGAAGGAAGGGAAAGGGGAAATTCTGGGTGATGATTTTTATCAAATTAGATTGTTATACTGCATGCATATACAAATATGTAACAAATCCCACTCTTATATATATCTATGATGTTCTGATAAAATATAGAAAAATTAATATAGAAGCAGAGACATCACCAGGAAGGTAGTTTAGGAGGCAATCTAATTTGTCCTCTTAATTTATGGTAGGTTCCTACTTAAGTCACCCTAGCTTAGAGAAACTTTTCTTAAGCTTAAATAGCCCTTACCTCCTATTTTAATCAGGTTTTTCATTATTGTGACTAGTGGACCTGATAAGAAGGATTTTATGAGGAAAAGTTTATTTGGAGGCTCACAATTTCAGAGGTCTTACTTTGTAGAAGCCTGCCTCCATTCCTCAAGGCAGGTGAGGCTGAACATCAGGTGGAAGAGTGTGGCAGAGGGAGGCCATTTGAGGCATGGTTCCAGGAAGCTGAGAGAGATTTCTACTCATCAGCTACAAAATATAGATCCTAAAGGCTTGCCTCCAATGAACCACCTTCTCCACCACACCATACCAGCATACAGTTACCATCCGATTAATCCTCATCAGAGATTAAATCACAGATTGGGTTAAGGCTTTCATAACCTAATCACATCACCTTTCAGTCATTTTGTATTGCCTCACATATTGAACTTCTGGGAGACATCTTTTATCCATGCCATAACATTCCACCCTGGCCCCCAACAACTCATGACCATCTCATTATGCAAAATACATTTAATCCATTTCCAAGAATCGCCATAGTCTTAACAGTTCCAAGATTGCCCAAAAGTTCAAATCCAAAATGTCCACTGAGATTCAAGATAAACTCTCATTATAATCACCTGTAAAACAAATCAAATCAAATTACATATGTCCAATACATAAAGGCACATGGTAAATATTCCCATTCAGAGAAATAGGGGCATAGAAAGATTGAAATCCAGCTGGGAAATAAGTGCTGTAGTTCCATGTCTGGCATCTGGAGCATATGGCATCATGATGTTCTCTACCAAAGACTTATGTAGCTCTGCTGTTGGCTTTGTCAAAGCTCTATTCTAGCATCTTTCATTGGTGGTGATCCCATGGTACTGATTTTTCTTAACCTCAAGGGTCTCCACTGGTAGCATTGGCTTCCTCTTCACATCTTCATACATTGCCTTCTCAGGGGCTGCCCACAGGGATTCTGACCCTGCTACAGCTTGTCTAGCCACCCAGGCCTTCCTTTGAAATCTTGGTGGAGGCTGCCACGACCCCCAAATCCCAGCATCCTGCAATCCTGCAGAACCAGCACCTCATGGTTGATGCCAAGGTTTGCCGCCATTTCAAGAAGCAGCCAAACCTCCAGGGACTCTGTTGCAGCAGCCTCTGGGTGCCTGGGTGGTTCAGCATTTTGGGAACACTTCCTAGGTCCCCTTGTGCAAGAAAGGTTCCCCACTGGTCTCTGCTCAAAGGAAATTTTATTTTTACTCCTTTGGGCCTGAGAAAGGTATGGTCTTGCCAATTCCTGAGATGTGTTCACGTCCTCTTTGTTATTGTCTCTATACAAAGTCTTTAGCATTTCTTCAGTGGTGGTAATATATTTAACAACTACAACTTCCTTAGCCCCAGTTTTACTCCTACTTTATAGAAGTCCAAATTTTTCAGATCTTTCAACTCTGCTTTCTGGTCTTGAATGTTACAATAAACTTGACGAAAGTCACCAGCAATACCCATGCCACTTCCTGAATGCTATGCTGCCTAAAAATTTCTTCCATCAGATTCAGAAGTCCATTGCTTTTAAATTAAGGCTCACAGAAAGTCTCAGGACGTGGGCAAAATGCAGACAATTTCTTAGCTAGAAGGTAACTTAAATGACCTCTAGTCCAATTTCCTCTGAAACCTTCTGAGCTCTGCTTTTACTGTCCACAGTCCCATTACCATTCTGGTCTTTTGAGCTCCAACCAGAATCACCCTTTAAACTCTGCTTACAACAATCTATAACCTTTCCAGCTTGCACTGCTAAACATCTCAAGATTCCTCCCACAAATCCCAAAAATCTCCAAAAGCTTCTAAACCTCATGGCTGGGTCAGGTTAGTCACAACAACGACCCCACTTTTCAGTACCAATTTCTGTTTTAGTCAGCTTTTTTTCACTCCTGTGACTAAAAGATGTGACAAGAACAATTTTAGGAGGAAAAGTTTATTTGGGGGTTCAAGGATTCAGAAGTCTTAGTCCACAGAAAGTCACCTTCATTTTGGGGGGCTTGAGGTAGGCTACATATCATGTTGGAAGAGTGTGGCACAGGGAAGCCATTTAAGGTGTGGCTCCAAGAAGCAGAGAGAGTTCTACTCACCATACTCTAAAGGTATGCCCCTAATGACCCAATTCCTCCGGTTACACCCTACCAGCCTACAATTACCAATCATTTCACCAATCAGTCCTTTTGCGTTGTCTCATGTTTTGAGCTTTTGGGGGACACCTTTCATCCAAACCATAATATATTTCATAATGAAGGAGGATCTACTCCTTCTCATGGGAAACACTTAAATTTTGAGAACATCCCTAAGGGTGTTTGACAAACATGAGCGATAGTTGTTCTAAGGAAGAAGATAATATGCAAAAGTGGATTTGAGGATCTAAGACTCCCTTTGGATCATACTTTTAGGTGATTTATAAACTGACAATGGGAATAGGATATTGTTTATCAATTGGGATCCACCAGCCCTATTTGGCATTCTCATACTACCCATTCCATACCATTGGTGTTATACCAAACTCCATATAATACGAGGAAGAATTCTTCTCTCCTAATTGTTCTTATTGGCCTTAATTTCCTGGCTCTATCATTAAAATACTACTTTCTCTCACACATTCTTTCCATGGCAGGCCAAAATGGGCTATCCAGATATCTTTTAAGACTTGATGCCCAGCACAGGAAGTGCCACCCCATGCTTTGGATTTCTTCAGAGTTCACCTTGCCTGAAATTTCACCCGACCCTGAGCAGCCACATCTGTGGACTGAGCATTGCAGAGGTACTGAAGAGACCCGGCCATTTCTAACTGATGTGGTCATGTGGGATAAACCTCAAGGGGCTAGATTTACTCCAGAGCTCCCTACCAGGTTGAGCAAAGTTTTTATTGTGTCTGGATTTCAGATTGACTCTTTTCTCTGCTGTATCTTCCCTTTTCCTAATCAGCATCTTGAATTCCAGACTTGTCTCCACATCTGCTTCTGAAAACTCAACTAGTGACTACCAGCTTATTTATTCCAGTATCCCTCCTTATTGCAGGCCTGATTAAACCCCACACTGATAAACCTCACAATTTGTTTGCTTGTGTAAATGGTTCTGAAGGAAAAAAATTACAACCATGCTGAATCACTCTAAATTCGTGATCCGTGATCTCAAAAGGGCACCAGTCCCACTAATTTATTCTACTGTTCTTTCCTGTTGTGTGCTGTGTGTGATTCTCTAAATTTTCTATTTCTCTTCGAGTCCTAGAATATAAATGCCCCTTTTTCTCATTTCATAGTTTGATTAGAATGGAAAAAAATGTATCTGCAAAGCCTTCCTCTTCTTTCCACCAAATCTGTAAAACTCTATGTTCAGACCCATGCTCTCTCCCTTCAGTTAGATGAGTCTCCTCATCTTCTTTTAAGCCGTTTTTCTCTGACCCCTTACATTCTTCAGGTCTTGGTTTCTGCATTGCAACTCTTTTCTGCCAACATTAGTTGTTGTCTGTCTACTGGCTTATTCCATCAGAATAACAGTGCATGTAGTACAGGCAGACTCCATGGAAAGTGAGAGTCCATGGTCCAGCTTGTCAACTCTGGAGTCAGACCACCCTGGTACAAACACTGGCTCCAGCACTCACCAGGTGAAGCACTTTGCCCCTGCTCTTCATACCTCACTTTCCTCCTCTGCACGATTATAAGTGTAATAGTGTTTACCTCATAGGGATTTTGTGAGGATTTGTAAATAAAATTGGGGGATGTTATTACAGTAGACACTTGCACATAATAATCAGAAAATAAATAGTAGAAATTGGTAGTATTTATACATCCCCTCTCAACATGTCAATAAATCATGAAATAAAATCTCTTTTGATGTCTCTCTAGACCCCAATCGATTTTGTTTTCCTTCGCATCAAAATGTATAGATCATTATTGTTGGTTTCCTGATATTCTGTTCTCTCCTCAGAGTACATGGAATGGGCTTTTTGCCTGACCCTTCTCTGAGTCTTCTTTACAAAATGATAAATCCACATAACCAAATCCAGTGGCCATTTTCCTGCTGTCTCATGTGATCTCTCAGCATGTTTTGATTAGGGAGGAACTATGGTGTTTTTATTCCTTCCTGATGGCACCTGCTCAGATTCTTTGTAAGCTCTTACTGTACTATTCAAATTGTATCATTTTCCTATGTTTAATACTGGGTTTTACTTTATCTTATTACTCACTCCTCCTAAGTGACATCAACTGTCTTTGTGACTTTGGCTTACATTTTGTTGGCTTCTCAAGACAAATTTCCTACCCCAGTCTGTAAAGTTACAAATGTGCATATCTGACCACTTGTTATCTCCACCAAAATGGTCAAAACAAACTCATTTTCCTCTCCAATTAAACCCATTTCTCCTGCAGTCATCTTAATTTTAGTAGATGGTAGCACCTAGTTATTTGAACCCCAAACAAAAGAATCATATTTATTTTTTCCTTTATATCACACCTACATCTATCTAATCTGTCAATAATTCTGTTTCCAAAGTCCAGCCAAAACAGTTTCTTCCTGTACATCTCCACAAATTCTACTCAAAATAATACTTTACCTGTCAAGAATCCAGGAAGAACCTCCCATCTCATCTTTGTGGTTCCAGTGATGTCCCCATTAAAATCCACTGCCACCTAAAGGGTCATGCAGTTTTAAGCTGTGAGCTGAATGGTGTCACTTTCTTCCTTAAAATCCTCCAGTAACTGCCCATTGCAAAAAGAATAACAATCGAATTCTGATGTAGATTCAAAGAACCTAAGAGGGAAAAAAAGCTATCATGTGTGTGATCTATTTAAATGTTTCATTATCCATTAAATCAGATCCTTGTTCATAGTTAGGTACATGTATAACATACAGAGTTCAGGAGCAACATGCTCAAGGTTTAAGAGAAAATGGGTTAAACCCTGGTTCTCCAAGGAATTAGAGGTCCAGGATAGCAATTTTCTCCTTTCTATGGATTCTTTTTTTTTCTTTTAAAGAGAGAAGGACAGTGAGAGAGAGACAGAGAATCAATTTTTTATTTAGTTTTTCATGTGGCTTTGATTGCTCCAATACTTCCTTATATATGTGGTGCTGCTGGGGTTTGAACCCATGTACTTGTGGATACCAAGCAAGGACCATAACCACTGAGCCACTGCTCCAGCCCACATGGCTTCTATTTTTAATGTGTCTGACTCCTTTGTGAGTTCCTTGAAGTTTCTTTCTTGCTAAGTATGAACACTAAGACCTCATATGTGCTTAGCCAGTGCCTACTAGGATAACACTCTTGTTTTCAACCCTTACTAGTCCAGCAACACACTACTCCTTGATTCAACAATCGTGATCCCATCCAACCACTGTGGTTTTCAAAATGGGGGTCAGCTCATCCCCTGTGGAAAACCACCATTTTCCCTTTTGACTACATAGATAATTAATTTATCTTGTGCTTTTTGGACAGAAATGATTAGCTTCTGAAGAAGAAACATGAAGGGAAGTTATTTGGGGAAAAAAGTTTTCCCAGTTACCATATTAATTGCCAGTTGGCATAAATAGACCCTCACTCATAACCCCATTTTACTGACCAGAACAATATTTCTTAATGTAATGTAAAGTTAAAATCCACTTTTGAGATTTCAGTAGACTATGATATTTATGCACAGTTTTACTTCATTCTCAAATGACCCTATAAGATTCCATATTATCAACATCACTTGAAGATCATCACTTGAAGCATAGAGGGGTTAAGTGCATGGCCTTGACTGTAGCCTGGATTCTAATCCAGACTGTGGTGATTCCACCGTCTATACAGTTAGCCACTCTGAGTCTCTTGAGGAGTATCATTTCTTCTAAAGATCTTCTGAGATGTTCTCTCCTGTAGGACTATGGCTGACTGTCTTCAAGTGTCAAATTTAAATTCTTCCCTGTATGTTCATTATGGATCAAATTTTCCTTATCAACAGAGAATCCAGTTGATATTTACCATCTAATGGTGGTCAGAATTATAATGTAGGTTGGTATTTTGGATCACATGGAAAATATTTATTGATCATGAGTCAGGTATCCTTATAAGAACCCTGTACAAATCTGTACAAATTGTGCTAACAATACTGAGAAGTAAATATATTTATTTAGAAAATAAGGAAATGTCACTACCTCAGGCATCCCTGAGGGCAGGCGGGATGGCTTGGATCAGTTGAACCGTCCCCCGGGGGCGAGCAGGAGGGTGAGTGCT
>PVKS010002851.1:49693-112086 GCA_004027875.1 Aplodontia rufa | reverse complement strand
ACCTCCTGTGCCTACTATAATCTAGCCCATTATAAGTATTCAAGCATATTTGTCTAATAATTGTTTGGATCCATTCTTCATGCCTATTTTTTATTCCTATTCAAGTTAGATGTCTTAAAAGCCAAGAAAAGAAACTGCACACAATAAATCCCAATAGGCATTTGTAAAGCCTGCAACTGTAAGATCTGTACATCCTCTGCTTTCTCTCCTAAAGCTTTCTTTTAGACCATATCTGTATTGTTCGTGCTCTGGGAACAGAGCTCCTCCCTTGTGTAGGTGACTGTCAGCCAGAAGTAGGCACCATTCTCAAAGCCTCCTCTGTACATTCTTGAACTTTAAGGGCTAGAATTTAAAAATAAATTTCTCAGACTCTCTTGCTGCTAGATTTCCAGGTACAAATTAGATTCCACCGAGATGCACTTGTGTGACATTTAGAAGACAGCAGTGAGGAAGTCATTTTCCTATTGCTCTTGCAATACTGTGGTATGTGTTTGAGGCAGTACCCACATTCCAGTGGTAAGCAAATTCTAGTCACCACTAGTCATGGCATTCATAGGCAGTTTTGGCATCTGATCTCTGGATTGTAGCTATTATACTATGCACTTGAAATCTAAAGTTCAGTTTCTTTAGCTATTTCTTTAGCTATGAATTCTATGGGCACTTAATTTCTTATTTTTAATCCCTTTCTGCTTGAAATACCAAGAGTTGTTTCTGTTTCCTGAGTTGAAGCCTGACTGACACACCCCCTTAATTGCTATATCGAGCTGTACCCACTTTTTGTGTGGGGCAAGAGCAAATTGTATGTAAATGTAGTTATTTTTGAAATGTAAATGTGTGATTAATAAGAAATTGATTGACATGAATTAGAATAATGGATGAAAGAATTATAGGGTGTGTGTGTGTTTCATGAGTCAGAGAAGGTAGATGTTGGAAAGAATGAATCAAGTAGAATGATGCAGATGACTGGGGAGAGAGAGAGAAGGATGAGCAGAGAACTCGAGAGTTTTATATGAGAATAGCAGAGTAGATTTGGAATTAATAATAGAGATTTTATTTTTAAGATCTAGTAATTATTTACACGCGTAGAGTTATTTAGAGCTCACAGTGCTTGCTCACACGTTGTCTTTTTAGATCTCTACAATGACTGATCCCGTGGGCTGTGTTGGCAGGCCCTGTCACAGACGTTGCTTGTAGGGAGAGAACAATGCTCAGGTAGTTTAAGTGACTTATTCAAGGTTTCAACTGCGTCAGAATGTTGATTCCAAGCGCTGGTGTCCTACTCCAGGCAGCTGGCAATGCTGCTGGTTTAGGAAGGAGGAGAGTTGGAAAATTCAGGCTGTCAAGGGCAACAGGTATGCTATTTTAAATCTGAACATAAATATGATAGGGCCCAGTTATAAAGAGCCTTTCCTTTATCAAGACTAATAGATGCCTTTCTTGGCTAGTCCCAGAGAGGTAGAACCCGAGTGATCTTGTGCTGGAAAGCCTGGTTGAATACACATTGACTTGGCTTAGAGAAGGGCCTGGGACGAAGTGAGAGGCTAAACTGTGGTTCCAAGGCCACTTTAAAGTGAAGGACTCCCTCTCAGTGCTTTGAGTCATGACCAAGGTGAAGGGTGGCCTTTGCAGAGGGATCCTGGAATTTGTGCTCTGCCTTTTACAGGACCCCTCACAGCTCAGTTTCTTTTACCCTTGTCACTTCTATTTTGACATATGACTACAAGAGGTCTCACTTGGAGGAAAAGAGTGCTCTGTCCCCACTAGTGTAGTATTATGTACAAACAGTTGTTCAAAAGAGGTTGGGGGAGGATGTACCATCATTTATGGCAACCAAAAAGAATTGGGTTTACTACTTATTTCCCCTGTCTGGAGGGCACGAGAGGATCAGGCAAAAGAAAAGTGATCTTCTGTCCCTTGAGTGATGGGCATGATGATAAATACCCATGCGTCTCACCCTGACCTCAGAGGTTGGGGAAGAAGAAAACATTTTCTTAGGGATACAATAGAACAAAAGTTCCCCTCACTTCTGTCAAGTCTAGTGACATTAGCCCTGTAGTAGCTCCAGTCCCAGAAAATCCAGCTGAGAGTCATCCTAGGGTTATTTGGGCTCAGAGCTGCCCTGGATAAAAAGAAAATGTGAACTGGACATGGTGGTGCATGACTGTAATTTGGGAGCAAAGCTAGCCTCAGCAAAACATAGTGAAGCTCTAAACAACTTAAGACCCTGTCTCAAAATAAAAGGGGCTGGGGACTTGACTCAGTGGTTAAGTGCCTTAGGTTCAATTCCTGGTACAAAAAGAAAAGAAAGAAAGGAAACTCAAGAAGAAGGAAAGAAGAGAGGAGCTTACCTTGCCAGCAACTCTCTCAGGAAAGAGGTTCTAGAGGAAACTCAAGGAAGGAGAGGGAGAGTCTGGAATTGAGAGCTATTGTATGTGTATAGAGAAATTTTAAAAATTACCAACAGATTTATCCCAGAAAGACATTTTCAGAGGACACTACTCACTTTGGACATCCCTAATAATGTATACAGACATGCTCAGTCTTAAGACTGACAGATGGCCATGTGGTTATTTGAGCCGAAGGTGAAAAGATGCACTTAGAGGTCCCAAGTCTTGGAATTTCTGAGATTTTGTCTAGTAAAGAGGGCGTGGAGCATTTATCATATGACTCGCCTTAATGGCTGCCTTTTAGTCATGTTGTCCACTAAACCTGCCACTGTGCACACCTCTACCAGCCTGCACACGCAAGGTGGCTATAAAGTTTTCTCCTGCCACCCCTCTGGAGAGAAGCTCTTCTAAGTCTCCTCAGCAGTACAGGAAAGGTATTTTCAAGAAGGAAGGAAAGAAAACCATCAGGAGACTTAAAATTCAGATGATTTCTGACTTTATTTCTCCCTATACCTCTATGTGTCAATTCCAAAGTTGGCAAAGACTATTATTGCCATCTGCCAAGTGAAAAGAATCGGAAGGGTCAAATAATTTGCTCAAGATCATCTAACCATTACCAATGGCAGAGCCAGGATTAGAACCAGGCTCAAGGTTCATTCCTATTAAGAGGTCACATGCTGTCATTTTGAAGAAAGACTTGTGGATCAGAGTACACAGCTATCTCTTTCAAATGTGGGGATGTGAATTTAGTGCAGGTCTCCAACTCTCTTTGGAGCTCTGTCTACCCTTAAGCATGATAACGAGCCTGGGTGAGGACAGAAGGCACAGCTTTCTGTTTCAGTCAGCTTTTCCACTGATGCTACTAAGTGACCTGACAAGAGCGTATTCAGGAGGAAAAGTTTATTTGAGGGCTCCCTGTTTTAGAGGTCTTAGTCCATGGAAGGCTGACTCCATTCCTTGGGACTCGAGGTGAGGCTGAACATCAAGGCAGCAGGTGTGGCTCCAGTGAGCTGAGGAGCTCCAGGTGTCACATCAGGAAGCAGAGCAGACAGCGAAACTCCATGTCAGATACAGAATATCTCCCCCAAAGGCACACCTCCAAAGACCAGTGTCCTCCAGTCACACTCCACCAGCCCACAGCTACCAGTCAATCCCTATGGGGGGATTAACTCACTGACTGGGTTGAGGCTTTTATAACTCAATCTTTTCACCACAGCCCTCCCAAATTGTCACATGAGAGCCTTTGGGGGACACCTCACATTCAAACCATGACACTTTGCTACCAGCTTTGGTGCCCAGTGATGTTTCCAGGCAAAAACCAAGGACATGAGCTAATCCGGAGCGATAGCTGCCAGAGTCCCCCAGATTCTTCCAGTGAATGGGGTAGAGGTAGGCCAGCCCTCACTGATGATCCTTAGTACCTTGCCCTGCTTCCCTCCCCGGCTTGCTCACCTATGTCAGGCCTCCCTCGCCACTCAGCTGGGAGACTCTCTGGCATTACACACCTTGACAGAAGGTAAGCGCAGACCATTGTGATGAAAATGCTTTAAAATCTTCCTTTAGGCCTTCTCAAAAGTATGAGATGAAGTGACTTCCAAGCTGATTTGAGCAAATTCCTCCCAGAGAGGAAGCATTGGTAATACCTAGTCCCATTTCTTTATACCAGTGACACCTGAAAGGTACTTTGAAGTAATCAAACTTTGTATAATTAGGAATGGCGCTTGTTTTGCTTTGTCAGCCTCTCTGGGAAAAGTGCATGAGCCATAGTGTGAATTAAAGTTAAATACGCTATGAAAAGGAGGCAATTCCACAATGCAGTAGTAAGTAACTGTCCTAGTTGCTGACGCTGACACACTAGTCTCCAGTCTCTTGCCTTTGTGCTCTTTAGCAAATCTAGACACTGAAAGAAAAGAAAGTAATTTTTATGAAAATGATCAGATTTGTTAGTCTTGGAAATGGGGTTCAGAGGTAGAAAAATGAAGTTCACTCAGACCTTTTCCTAAAAACTTCCCTGCAGGAAAAAGGCAAGTTTATGCAGGGTGGGGCTTTTCTGGACATCAAGTGGAGTTTGGTTGTGTGTATGCGCGCGCGCACATGCATGTGTATGTGTGCATGTGTGTGAGAGAGAATAGACAAGTGTATACAAGTGCTTAGAAACAAGAGCTTGAAATTTTACCAGGAAATTTTGTTATAAGAAAGGTAAATATAGGGCTGGAACAGGGCATCAGTGATTGCTAGGCTGGCATGTGTGAGGACACCGGTTCGAACTCCAGCACCATGTACACAATGAAGTGCTGGAGCAATGAAAGCCACATGCAAAACTAATTAAAATTGCTTCTCTATTTCTCTCTCTCACTGACCCTTTTTCCTCTATTAAAAAAAAAGATTTTTTTTCAGGCACAAATACCTTTTGAATAGTAAAAACACCCACCAGAACAAGATGGACTGAATCAAAATGCATCTTTAACAGAAAGCACCTTTCTGTACAAACAAACAAAAATTAAGTTATGAATACTTTAAGAAGCCAATATAGGTTAATTTGTGTAAGTTTCTTTTCACTTTTCCTTGATTAATATCTCTTCTTCCCTACACACCAAAAACACACTTCTTAAACAGAGTTGCAAAGGAGTGGGGTTCAGGGAAAAAATGTTTAAGAAGCTTGGTAGATGGATTGGCACACAAAGGATGTGTTCATGAGGGGGGTTAGTGTTCATTCAGCAAAGCTTTCTCTGGCAGTTAGTTCCTAAAATTATCCCATAAGTTTTTGTATTAAACTAAGACTTATGTTCTTCCCAATTAGTCTGAATAAATAAGATTATGAAGATTAGAGATTATGAAGCTTTTCAAGAAAGAAATCCAGAGATGAAGAGAGAGGTGGTTGAGACACTGTTTGCTCACAAGACTTGAAGGCTGTTTTTGAAACAGAAAGGAAACAGACTCTTCCTTCATCTGCGTGATTTTCACGGCTGTTTGTTGTCACCTCTCTTCTTTATTTTGAGGCTATCATTCCCTGCTCTCCTTGAAGCCTATGTAGCTATGTGACTCAGTCCTAGCCAATGATATATGAGGGGAAATCCACTGGAGTGTGAAGAAGGGTTTAGTTCTGGAAATAATTTTTATTCCCAATAAAAACAGTTAGGGGTTCACCAGGCATGGTGGCACACACCTGTAATCCAACAGTTGTTTGGGAGGCTGAGGCAGGAGGATCGCCAAGTTCAAAACCAGTCTCAGAGATTTAGGGAGGCTGTAAACAACTTAGTGAGACCCTGTCTCAACATAAAAAATAAAAAGGTTTGGGGATGTGACTCAGTGGTTACGTGCCTCTGGGTTCAATCTCTGATATAAAAAAATTAGGGGTTCAATATAATCATATGAGAACGTGATGTTGGATTTGTAGCAGTAATTTTGTTACTGTGAGATGAGCATTCAAGAGTCTGAGATGTCAAATTGGAAAAAAAACAACAACAACTGATCTTTAATAGCATCATGGAGCTACTTCCAAACCCCGAAACCATCTATTTCTAGATAAATGTATTAATTACTTAAGCCAGTGTTTGTCATATATAACTTGCAGTTATATGCATCCTGACTGATACAATTGATCTGGCACAGGAAAGGATTCTTCAGACAGTACTGCCATTATCCCATATGATTCCTCTGTGTACATTAGAAATGGCGCTCCTTCCTCCTCATGGATGTCAGATCCCATTTATCCCCTTTGGTGTTTTTGTTGATAGAAGCAGGGAGAGGACGATAAGAGTTCCTTTTTCTTTCTGTCACGTGTAGACTTAATTTGATTCTGAGTTTGATTGGCTAAAATTTGGGCTGTTGTTACTGTTACTACTTTTCATTTGGAATAATAAGTTTATTTTTGAGTCCAAATCCAATATTGATTTGTTCATTATTCAATAATGTACCCAACAAATAATTATGGGAAAATTGCTATTTAGTAAAAATTCCTTTTTGAGTTGGTACTGCCACACTTATGTTAATAATCTGTTAAAACTGAGCTGACAAAGATAATAAATCCAAGCAATATGTTCACTTGAAATATGAAACTGGCTGTTACAGTACAGATTATTTAATTTTCCCGCTCTTTTCTTTTTTTAATCTATTGAGAGCACTTCAAGTGGACAGCTACCATATTTTTAAAGCTTCAGTTGCTGCAAATAAGAAATTTACATGTTACACTAGCCAAAATTCATTGGCTGGTACTATGTACTTTTCATCATGTTTAATAAAAACTTCAAGTTATTAAATAACTTAAGAAAGTATTTAGGGGCTGGAGCAATGGCACAGCGGTTTTAGCAACTGCCTAGCATGCGTGAGGACCCATGTTCAAACCCCAGCACCACATGTACAGCTAACTGTCAGAGAAACAAAGACTAGATGAAGAAGTAAATGAAGGATAAAGTATTTTATGAGAATATTTCTTGATTAATTTAATCACTGCAAAATCTTTTTTTAATCTGTAACTGGTAAAATTAATCACCCGAGTATAGTAATATATATATAGGATAATTATCATTTTGACTCAGACAGTGAAGTTCACGGAAATCTGATATGTTGTTCCATTCATAAAATATTTTATGCTGTTACTTTAGCCATTCACTTATATAAACTCAGGTGGTAACAAATACGGGGACTAACATTGTATGACAAGATCTAGAATGATCTTATATCACATTATCACAAAGTATAAACACACACTTCAAATCTTCTCTGAACTGTTAGATGCACTTGAAAACTTTGAGATTTCATTTAAAGCATCTAGCCTGACAGAAAAATAATTATCATAACTAGAGTTGGATATAGCATACATGATAGAACTCAACAGAAAGTATTATATGTTATATAGTAATTATAAGAATATAATATTAATGCATGAAAGATATATTACTATATAAGAACAAAGGAATAAATGGGGATCCCAGAAAAAAATTCACTCAAATATATATTCAACTGAGGTTTGGGCAAGATGCAAAGTTAGTTCAATGGAGAAATATATTCTTCTCAACAAATGGTACTGGAACAATTTGGTATCCAGGTACCACTCCTCATAAAGAGACAGAAAGAAAGAAATAAGTGAAAGAACCAGAAATATATTTCATATTGATGCAAAATTAAATCAGAGTAGATCATACATCTCAGCGTAAAACATAGAAATATAAAACTTCTAGAAGAGAATACAGAATTTTGTGTGAACTTGAGTTTATAGATATGACACCGAAAGCACGACACACAAAAGGAAAAATTTGATAAACCCCACTTTTCAAAATTAAGAACTGTGACCTTGCCAAAAGAAAGCAAAACAAGTTTTTAAAAAACCCTGACAAACTTGAGGCTGGAGGGAATATTTGCATGTCACATATCCAATGAATTACTGTAGCCAAAATATAAAAATCCTCATAACGCAATAAGAAAATAAATAGCCTCATTAAAAGGAAAAGCACAAATGATCTGACTCGTGCGATCTTTTCCAAAGAAGTACAAAACGACAAGTATTTGAAAAGACACTCGAAATCCTTAGTCTTTAGGGAGATACAAATGAAACCCACAATAAGATACCTCAACATGCCTATTAGGATGGCCACAGTTTAAAAACTTGATAATTCCCGTGCTGGTTAAGACATGGTACAACAAACACCTTCATTTGTTAGTGGTGGGAATACATAATGATACAACTGGTATGTCAGTGTCTTACAAAGTTGAACATACACTCGTGTGACCCAACAATGCCACTACTAGTTAATTACCAAACATACATATAGAAACCAAGGAATGAATACTTATGGTAGTTTTACTCATAATCACCAAAAATTCAGAACAAATGAGATGTTCTCAAGAGGTGAATGGATTAACAATATGCAGCACATCCACACAATAGAATCTTACCCAGCAATAAAAAGAAGTGAACTATTAATCATACAACAGCA
This sequence comes from Aplodontia rufa, assembly GCA_004027875.1. NCBI lineage: Eukaryota > Metazoa > Chordata > Mammalia > Rodentia > Aplodontiidae > Aplodontia > Aplodontia rufa. The sequence goes on along the minus strand of PVKS010002851.1, from coordinate 103,763 downwards.
CAGATCAACCTTAAGTGCATTTTTGCTAAGTGAACAAAGCCAGACCTTGAAGGCCACAAACAGATTCTATTAATATGACATCGGTAAAAGACAAAACTGTAGACACAGAAAACAGATCAATGGCTTCCAGGAGTTGAGAAGAGGATGGGCTGCAAAGGGATCACGAGAGACAATATTCAGGGTACTGGAACTTTTCAGTATGGTATTGTGGGGGTGGATATATGACTATCTTCACTTGCCAACACCCATAAAAACTGAGTGAGGGGCTGGAGCGGTGGCTCAGTGGTTGCAGTGCTTGCCTAGCATGCACAAGTACACAGGTTCAAACCCCAGCACCCACGTGCACAACTAAGTGTCAGAGCAACGAAAGCCATGTGAAAAATTCAATAAAAATTGATTCTCTCTCTCCCTCTCACTGTCCTTCTCTCTTAAATAAAAATAAAAATAAAAACCAAGTGAAATTTACTGTGTGCAATTTAAAAAATCAACCAGGATGTGGAGGATCCTAGGATAGAATGCAGGCTGACAAACTTGTTATAAATCTATGACATAAATGGCTGAAGTGGTTGGTGAAAATGGAGCTGATTTAAGGAACTTTGGAAATGTGTTTGACTGGATATAGTAAGCTTAAAATAAAACCAACTGTACATAAAAGCTTTCCTTTATTGGTAACTGTTTCACACAGCACATGAGTTAGTGATTCGGAAAAGATTTTACCCATGTATTGGGAATGCACAAATAAGTAAATTTTAGCTAATGGAGACCAAGTTTCTCACTATCAGAAAGGAAGTTAAGTCGTAAGTGAATAGAGAAGAATGAACCCTGTGTTTCCAGATTAAAGATGGCAACATCTGTATGAATTCAAAATGTGTAGGTGTGTGCATGCATGCGTATGTGTAAAGATAGAAAGTTACGGAAATGAAATTTTAAACTTCTATGTGTACATGGGTTGGTAAACGGACGTGCATGGCTCTATCTGCTGAGAATGCCGAGATGCCATGATATCCCAATCGCAAAGAGCATCCGGATCTTGGTTTCTGATCATCATCTTCCAATAAAAGGAACCACGGCTCCGTGAAATAATGGCTGCCTCTATGATTGAGACAAGGAAAATACAAGACGACTCTGGAGCTTTTGTAGTGCCGGAAAGTAGCAAGTGCTAAGAAAATAAATGAATAGTGGGACATGTTTTGGGTATCCAAGATCACTTATACGTTCTATGGTTTGTTAGAGGGGCTCAGAATGCTCAGCGTGTAGCTGCTCCAAGGTAGGGTTTATTACAGCAATAGTGAGGTTGCCTATGAGGTTGTCAGGGGGGAAGCCAAGCATCTGGAGGAGTACTAGGATTGGTTTCCTGTACTCCCCGTCCAGCCCAGTAGGGCACACATTAGGCATGCTCCCTTTTCCATGAGTGAAAATACAGCAGCATATGCCTAATATTTCTCCCTGGGAAGTCTATTTATGACTCAGAGTTTAGAATTTTTCTTTGGGACTAGTCAAATGGGCATTCTCTGCTTGGCAACAACCAAAGAAGTGTCTTTATGTGTCCTCACATGGTAGAAGAGGTGAAAAGCTTTCTTGGTCTTGTTTTATAGGGAAACTGATCCCATGAACAAAATCATGGTGGAAAGATACTGGGCTGACAATCTTAAAAGTTATTACTTTTGATCAATAACAATACTGAATAGAAGGAAATATCTTAGTGATTGTTTTTGTGTGTTTGTTTGCTTGTTTGGTACCGGGGAGTAAACCCAGGGGTGCTTAACCACTGAGCAACATGCCCAGCCCTTCTCATATTTTTATTTTGAGACATTGTCTCACTAAGTTGCTTAGGGCCTAAGTTACTGAGGCTGGCTTAGAACTTACTTGAAATCTTCCTGTCTTAGCTTTCCCAGCCACTGCGATTACAGGGATGGACCATTGTGCCCAGCTAAATTTTATATTTTCTATTGTGCCTGATTTTATTGTGCAAGCTCTAAACTTAACAGCCCAACTGTAAGCTCAAGCCTAAGCCTGTGCTATGAGGCTCTCAAACCAACAATGAAAACAAGTGAAATGCTAAAAATGAGGCAGTGTGAAAAGTATGGCACATGAGGGCCTCGTTGCTGGCCCGAAGCACATAAGATTTAGTGACCTCAGTAGCAGTCAGACATAGGGAGAGGCGGAGAAGGGTGAAGAAGCATCCTCGGAATATGGACTTACTGTAAGCTGTTTTGTTTTCTTACCTCTGCATTATCTTAAGTTAAAATATTTGGTTATTTTCTCTCATTAGAAAGAGCTTTGCAGCTCCACCCTGGCTAAACTTTTTTGCTCAGTAACTTTTGTAAAGCTACAATGAAGTAGGTTTTGCTTATTATTTACTTCCACCCACTTCGAAAAAGGATCTAAGATGGCGTGTACCCCCAAACAATTGTGCTAACCCTTGGGCCTTCATTCTCTTCCAGACCATCTGTTTCTCTTCACCATGAAGTCATAGCACTAAATTTGTGACAGCACAATCATTTCCATGGCAACATGGTCCTCACCACTGAATTCTGATTGCACTCTGACCAAGACCAAACAGCAGGAAGATTAGGAGGATATTCTGACATTTTCTCTTCTGTTTCAAGTTTGGTTTCTCTTGAAGAAGTTCTAACTTTTGAATCTAAACTTTCATACTCTGCTTAAATACAGATTTGCATATTTTATATATTAAGTATTTGTTCAGCAAATAATTAGATATGCTAGCTAAAAATAATAATTTGAGAAAAATCACCAAACACACACACACACACACCCAAACACTATGATGCACAAATCTGCTTGAAAGCAAAAGTCTTCTGGTTCGGATAGAAAAAGAGAACAAGGAATCCATTTAAAAGACATGAGACTTCTAAGCCTAAGAAATTTGCTTTGATGCCTGTGATAAGCAGTGGAAGGGAGCTGACCTAGTTCTCGTTCCACGGTTCTCTTATCATGCTTGGCACAAGTAAGACACAAAGGCTTTTCCCACGTGAGCTTAGATTATCTGACCAGAGGAAGATAGACAGGCAGCTTTATTCACACAAATGACCAATTCCTGAACATTTTGTCCCTTTGCTTTAATCACACACAGCTTAATTACAGTTTTGGAAAAGGTCCTTACAACAGCAGTTGCTATGCTGCAGGACTGGGTAAAGGGTACGAATGAGCCAGTTACTGGAACATGAGAAGAAACTGCCTTAATAGTCCATTACTTTGGTAGTCTTACGGAAAAGCTGACAAAGACGGTTACAATGACATTCTCCGGGACATATGTGACACGTTATATAGGCCGTAATAGATATTATGCAGCATTTGTAGGTCAGAGACAAGGGTACATATAAGAATTGTCCATCTTCATTCTTCCAGCTTCTTTCTTGAGTTGATGGTTAGGTGGGGCAAGGTAATGGGAAAAGAGTAATAAGATATGGAAGAACTGGAAAAGATGCAAAAGTAGTTTTCACATATATAGATATATAGATATATAGATATGAATTATACACGGTGGAAAAGAAAAGATCTGAAAGGGAAAGGGAAGGGACAGAGGTGTAGGGCAATGAAAAGTAATAGGAGGACTGAAAAGAAGAGCAGAGATATTTGGAAGCAGCTGCATTGTGGGGCATCAGGTAAATGAATAGGAAAGGAACTTTTAATGAAGTTCTCCTGTTTGTTATGTGATGTGATCAATCTGTTACCTTTTCAAGAGACTCTGGGGAAGACATTATTTTTCAAAGCTCTTTAAAGATGTATTTGTGATTCTTTTGATTGAAGCAAAACATTCTGATGAATTTTAAAGCTGGAGAAAGCACTATTCTGGTTGTACAAATATATATGCAGTCAGAGGGCCAGGGATGTGGCTCAGTGGTAGAATGCTTGCCTAGCACATGCAGGGCACTGAGTGTGAGCCCCAGGACTGAAAAACAAGCCAACAAAAAGATATAATCACATCTAAATATAGATATATATGTCTTCCCCAAAGGTCTCTTGAAAAGTAACAGACCTATATCAATGGTCCTTTTTAAAATTTTAATCTTGAAACAGGTCCTCACTAAGTTGCTGAAGTTGGCCTAGAACTTGCAATCAAACCTCCTCTCTCAGCTGTCCAGGCACTGGGATTATAGGTGTGCATCAGCACACCAGGCATAGTTGTGGATTTTGATCTTATTATAATTCCTGTGTAGGGCTTCACTCTACAGTCAGGGTTTGTTTCATAAATTTATATTTGATACTCTCAACAAAGTTTTGTTCTTTTCCTCACTTCTCCTGAATGCTGAGTATCCTAATGATGTCTATTAGGAATTCTCATGTGGCAGATCTCCAGGATGTAAACTCTTCTTTGTAGGGTTTCATGCAATAGACTTTCTAAAACTCCCTCTCACCAAAACAACTTAATTCCTGGGGAAACAGATGTTAGGCAACCTACAAAGAAACCGTTCTTACTGTTACCAGGTTAGCCAGGTTTTATATATCTGCAGCATAACAGGGGCTTCCTGAAAATATAATGCTCTTCTCCTAAGGTGGAGGGGCAGGGTGGGGGTGTTCAAAGTAGGGATTTTCAGGAGTGGAGTAAGTTAACAGGACAAAATGTTTGGGGTTAGATGGTTCCTCGATGATCCTCAGAGGTACCACTTGAGAAGTTGACATTTCTTTTTAAATGAAGGGGACTCAATCTGCAGGATGATGCTCTCTTTAGAGGGGTCAAGCTTGATTTCATGGTGTATTTCTTCAATAGTCCAAGAATTGCAGATGTAGTGCTTCATGAGTAACAAGTGTGTGGGGTTGTGTTTATTTAAAATGAATACCTAAATAAATGCCTATCTCTGGCTTACTATGGATTTTTTTTGTTTGAATTTTTTAAAATTTTTGAATAGATAGCTGTTTTAGTCAGCTTTTTTGCTGCTGCAACCGAAGACCTGACAAGAACAATTAGAGGAGGAAAAGTTTATTTGGGGTCTCACAGTTCCAGAGGTCTCAGTCCATAGATGGATGATACCATTCCTCAGGGCCCCAGGGGAGGCAGAACATCATCTCAGAAGTGTGTGGCAGAGGAAAGCCGCTCAGGACATTGCCCCGGGAAGCAGAGAGACACTACTCTGCTCACTAAAGACAAAATATAAACCCCAAAGGCAGGCCCACAGACCCACTCCACCAGCCACACCCTTCCTGCCTACAGTTATTACCAGGTTAATCCCCATCAGCAAATTAATGCACTGATAACGTTAAGGCTCTCATAACCCAATCGTTTCACTCTAAACTTTCTTGCATTGTCTCATGCTTGAGCTTTTTGGGGGACTCATACCTAAACCATAATAGTAGCATACATACAAAATAGCTTATCATGAAAAATATATTTCACTCCCTACTCTATCCCTTAGCAGTCCTCTCCAGATAGAACCACTCTATCTTGAATTTCCTTTCACCAGTACTTAATGTATTTATAAACATAAATATTCTCTTTATTTCACACTGACAATAACATGATATTCATACTGCTTACTACTTTGATTTTTTCCTTTTTCAATATATTTTCTTTGATATACTTCCATGTTAGTACAGTACATGGAAGCTACCTAGTGGCTTGGTTATTTTAACAACTGCTCAACAGTCACTGAATGCTTGTACCATTTTATTTCACCATTCAATTGAAGGATATTATTGCCAATATGTCATATTATTACCACTATTGCATAGTAGACTCAATGGATAAACACCTAAAAATGAAACCTGTGCCCATGAGCATATTCATTATTACTTCTGAAAGATATTTCCAAATTTCTCTTTGTCCCTTACATACCCATCAACTGTACAAAGGCTCCCTCCTAAACCTTTATCAAGCCAACATTTTATAAGGAGTTTTGATCTTTGAAAGTTTGATGAGTGAAAAATTATATATATTTTTACAATATGGGAACCAAAGATAGGTTAGGAAAGTTGCAACTGAGGGTTAGTGTACAGGGCATTATTAACTTCATCTTTGATACTGTGGCACACAATTTCTCACCTTACTGAATTCAGGAACTTTTTCCTAAGGAGAGAGGTATTGAATTAAAATAAGTTAACCACAGTGACATAAAAAGTGACGAGTTTTAAGTAAGTTACCTCAGAAATTGAAAACTCATTATACCAAGAAGTTCTCATGCGGATGTATTTCTGACTTTGGTATTTTTGGAAGAGGAGGGGAGACCTTTTGATGGATTTCTATCTTCACAGTTCTATGATTTCTATAATTCTGTGAAATAAAAAAGTACTAAACAATGAAAGTACTAAACAATTCTTTCATTACCAATCCTCCATGATTAAAGTGCGTAAAATAAATGGAAAGCATTACCTTTACAAAGCACTCAATATAACTGAGGAGGAAAAGGAGATGTGGCCTCCGTTTCACCTCCTAACCTTGTGGCTCAGGATCTGAAAATGAGCTGGAAGCATCTGACCTCACAGATTTCAAATTCATACCTCTCAACATCGGAGCACAGCTTTTGGACTTCCAGCTACTTCCTTCCTTTACTGTCACCTCACTAGTCCTTTCAATTTTCTAGGCTCTTCCCCTTCTCTCTTCCTTCCCTACTCAATACTATGCACTCTTCTCCTCAATGGGAAATTTATCTATATCACCATCCATCCTTGCTTCTTTTCTTCCTAACTAAAAAATGTGGCAAAAATATAAATGTTTATAAAATATCTTATTTTTCAATGAATAAATTCAGTTTCAATTGTCCTCCAATCTAACATTGATAGAAATATGATCTAGGGCAATTCGTTTCCTTTCTCTGCGTTGTACCAACATTTCGGAATATGGAAATTGCACTGTGTCATTGGGTGAGATGGGCTTGGGCGACTCATGCCACTTACACTGCAGCCATCTTCTCTTTCACTGGCAGCCAGCAGATCACCCTCATCAGTCATTCACTGTCAGCCCATGCTGGCGCTGCTAGGCTGTGGGCTTCTTCAGGCCCTCAGGTGTACAGGAAGTCATTCCACCAGGGCAGAGGCTAGCTTGGGCCCATGTTCCCAGACATCATTCAGTCTTTCTTTATCCTTTCATGAAAATATACAAAAACATTTTAAAACACATATAAGGGCTGGAGTGTTGGCTCAGTGGTAGAGTAGTTGCCTGGCATGAGCAAGAACCTGGTTCAAACCCCAGCACCATGTACACAACTAAGTGTTGGAGAAACAAAGGCTGGATGAAAAAATAAAGTTGATTCTCTTTCTAACTCTCTGGTTCCCTCTCTCTCTTTTTAAAAAAAAAACCAAAACACAGCACAAACAAGAAACATAAATCATCCATGTTTTTACCATCCAGAATGAAAAAATGTTACTGCCTTTTATTACTTTTTTTCAGATTTTTTTTAAAGAAAGAAAATAGTACAGATGAAGGGAAAGTCCCCTATCTGCCCTCCTCAACCCCTTCCTTCAATCACTCCCTAGAGACAACCACTATCATAAATTTGTTGCAAAGATAATCCTAGTTGTTTTTGTTTGTCATAATTATAGACAAACATAACATCTTGTATTTGTGTTTTTAAAAAGTGTATACATGCATTATCCTACTGAATGCAAAGCACTACAACTTAATGTAGAATGCTTTTGAATGCATCTATCTATTGATATAGTCGGTTTGTTACTTTAACTTATGAACAGTCTTTCATAGAATGAATATATAACAGTTTGTCCATTGCCTAGTAATCCAGTGTTTTAATAATACAAGTAATATTCCAACAGCTATCCTTTCCTATCCCTCTTTACCATCTGCTACTCCTGAAGTTGTCCCCATCCTAGTAAATGACATCATCAAGCACCAGGCCTAGGTACTTTACCAAAAACTTCAATTATCCTTGAGCCCTTTCCCTAACACTTCAGTTCTCCATCACTAAATTGTTTTGTTTTCAAAACATTCTGAATCCAAGACTTCTCTCAACACTTTCAACTAAGACCAAGTCACCAACAACTCTACAATGGCAATACCTTTCTACTCTACCCTTTGATCTTTTCTCCACAGAACAGCCAGAGTGACCTTTAAGAAATGCAGATTGGATCAACAACATCTCTGCACAAAACCCTGCAATGGCTTCTGGTTCCACTTAGAAAGTCCAAACTCCCTACGCATGCCTAAAAGCCTCAGTGAGCCAGCCCTTGCCCACCGTCAGAATCATCTCCTCCCCCTTGCCACTCAGGATCTCTACTCCCATCACTGACCTTCCTTCTTGCTTCCAAAGTTTCAAGCTTATTTCTACCTCAGAGCATTAGCACAGCCTTTTCTTCTTGCCTGAAAAGCACCTTCCTCAGAATTTAAGCACAGATCTTGCTCCCTCGCTTCTCTAAGTCTCCTCAAATTCATTCTCCCAGGAAGGTCTTCCCTGTCCATCTTACCTAAAACAGTGTCTCCAGCCCCATCTCTTCACCCTGATAAAGTTCCTTCAGGCACTCACCACTGCCTGACCTGATGCACTTACCCATAAGTCTGTTTCCTTTCATGACAACACTCGTGTTCATCATTTTCTTTTTTTCTTCTTTTGTTTTTGAGAGAGAGGGAGACAATGAGAGAGAGCTAGAGAAAGAGAGAATCAATTTTATTTAGTTATTCATGTGGCCTTCATTTCTATGAGACTTTGTTGTGTACATGGTGCTGAGGTTTGAACCTGTGTCCTTGCCCATGCCAGGCAAGCACTGTAACTGCTGAGCCACCGCTCCAGCCCCCAAAGTATGCATTTTCAACTAAGCAAGCTATTTCCAAATTGCTGTCCTAAGTATTTGTACCAATTTACTCTTCCACTAGCCATTCAGGGTAAGATTACTTATTTCCCTAGATCCTTGCCAACACATGAGATTGTCAGGTTGAGATTGTCACATGAGATGGATGTTTTGATTTGCATTTTTCTAATTATTAGGAAAGCATATTGTCTCTTATTTTTCTACCGGGTCTCTTCCTCTTGTTTATAAAAGTAATTTGTATTGTCTGAATACTAATGCTTTGTTTGATATATGTGTTGCAATTCACTTCTACAAGGATATGGCTTCTCTTTCAATTTTGTTGATGGGATATTTTATCCCGCAGAAGTACTAAATATGAAGTGTTCAAATTTATTAAGCCTTTTCTTCATAATTTGTGCTTTTGATATCACATTTAAGTAATCCTTCCTTCCTCTGAATAATAAATGTGTTTTCCTATACTTTCTTCCGATACCTACAAAGTTTTTATGCTGTTCCAGATTTAGTCTTTTTCATCTGGAATTTGTAAAAATGGTTCTCATATTGTAGCATGAGGAAACTGGGGTTCTCTAAAGACTCTTTCGGAAGGTCTGCAAGGTCAAAACTACTTTCAAAATATTGGGAAGATGTTATTTGTCTTTTCAGTCATTCTCTCATGAGCAGCAGAGTCTTCCAGAAGTTTAAGAATATGTAATAGTGTCCTCACTCTGATGATTAATGAAATGCATTTATTCTGTAAATTGCTTAGTTCTAATTTTTAATATTGTAGAGATCAATGTATATAATACATAGGAACAAAAAATCTATGAGGTCTTCAATAATTTTTTATTTATTGGTTTCAATAATTTTTAAGAGTGTAAGAGTACTGGGATAAAAAAACTGGTGGTATTAGGTATGAGACAGGTTTCTAGCTGTCTTTTTTTTTAAGTACAGAAAGTCTGTATTCTCTGAACTGTCTAGGCTTTTAAAATTTCTTCTATCAGGGCTGGAGCGGTGGCTCAGCGGTTTCGGTGCTTGCCTGGCAAGCACGAGGACCCGGGTTCAAACCCCAGCACCACGTACACAACTGAATGTTGGAGCAACTAAGGCCATATGAAAAACTAAATAAAGTTGTTTCTCTCTTTCTGTCTCTTACTGTCCCTCTCTCTTTAAAAAAAAAATTTCTTCTATCAAATGTCAAAGTTTCATATATACTTGTGTCTACTTCATTGGTTTTTAATATTATAACACTGCACTAACTAATTACTACAATTTTACAAGGAGTTTTCCTTTTAGGGAGGACAAATGACACTCCTTCCAATTTTTAGAATTATCTTGGCTCTTTTTCTATATTTAAGTAACCTCAGAATCATGTCAAGTTCCACAAAAAAATCTTGTTGGGATTTTTATTGAAACTGCAATGAATTGTGAGGAATCATAACCCTTACACTACTGACTTTCTGTTTTGCAATTTAGTATCATGCACTCTTTATTACAGTCTTCTTTTTTGCCCTTTGGTATTCATAGCGTTCTTCAAAAACAATTTTCTAGCTTTTTGTTAGATTTATTCCTGAGAACCTTATTGCTTCTGTTGCAACTACAAATGTGATCTTTCCCCCATTATTACATAAGTATATGGATTTCCTATTATTTAGATATATATAGAATTAACAGTTTTTTCATATTGATTATGTATTCAGCAACATTGCTTCATTATTCTAATTTTTTGTAGAGCCCCTTGAAAGTTTCTAGCTAAGAAATTACATTATTTATGTTTTTTACTTTTCATTGCTAACCATCTAGTATCTTTTCCTCTTATCTTAAATACAGGGCCTAGAACTTTTAGTGTAGTGTTAATTGTGGAAGTTATAGCAGGCTTGCCATGTTCTTGACTAATATGTTTGAAGAGTCTACGTATATACACATATGAAGTTAATAGCCTAGTTATCGAAGAGATTTTGTTTTTAATTATGATTCTTGACTTTTTTATGTTTTATTTATGTCCACTGAGAGGAGGATATGGGTACTTAATCAAACAATGAGGTAGATTAGATTCTAAATTATAGCACTATCTTGTATTTGTGTTAAATGATTTGTCCCTGATGTATTATTTAAATGATTTGGTGGGTTTTATGTCATAATTACATTATTTAGGATTTTCATGTCAGTGTTCAAAAGTGAGATTTCTAATTTTCTTTGCATATAGAGTGCTTGTCCTTTTTTCTTATTGAGATTATATTAGCCTCATGGAATTAAGCTTGGTAGTCTTTACTCCTTTCCCATTGTCTGGAATGTTGTAGAAGGTAGGGTTGTCTATTACTTGACATTTGATAGAGCTCACCTGAAAACCAACTGGCATCACTTCTTTGGCAAACAATGGGAGAAAGATGGAAAGGGGACAACTGGAAGATACTTAACTACTGATCTATTTTTATTTTTTTATTGAGGGTTGATTTATTCAGATTTTCTATTACTTCTTGAGCCAAATTCAATTTGTTTTTCTTTGGTAAATTGTGTCACTTCATTTTTCAATAAATTGACACAAACCACACAGTCTTATTAATTTTATCACATAATTAATTATATTTTAATCCTTTACATATGTATGTATATATAAAATTATGTCTGTCTTTGAATTCTTAATGTTGCTTATTTATGTTTTCTATCTTCTTTTCAATGAGGCTTGATAGAGACTTATTTTTTATTGGTCTTTTCAAAAAATTTGAATTTATTGATCAGTTTTACTTTGGGTGGGATGGATACTATTCATTTTCTAGCTTGGGGTAAATGCTTAGTTCATTTACTGGAAATCATTTTGAATAAATGTATTTAATGACACAATTTTCTCTCAAATGACTGATTTGCCTCCTTTTTAGAAGTTGTTTCATCCAGAATTTTGTTATTCTGCCTAAATGGTTTGTAATTTTTAAGTCACGAGTTATTTAGGAATGTATTTTAAGTTTCAAATATATGAGCATTGATTTTTAATTCAACTAAATTTTGATTTGAGAATGTGGTCTGTACTGTGATTGTTTAAATTTCTTTTAAAGAGAGAGGGACAGCAAGAGAGAGAGTGAAAGAAAATCAATTCTATTTAGTTTTTCATGTGGCTTTCATAGCTCCAACATGTGGTGCTGGGGTTTGAACTCACGTCCTCACACATGCCAGGCAAGCACCGCAACTGCCGAGCTACTGCTCCAGTCGTGTACTGTGATTCTTAAAAACATCTGACCTATCTATTATGTAGATCAAATTATATAAATGCTTGATCTGTGTTTGAAAATAATATTTATTCTGTCTTCGTTGGTTGGAGGGTTTTTATACATGTGTGGGTGTATTTCAAGACTCTTCCATTTCCTGGAAGTGATCCATTCCTACTGATTAAAAATCCAGATAAGAAAGTAACTTTAAAATGACTTTAAAATAAATATGTTCAAAGAAATAAAGAAATAAAATATTTTAAAAATAATCAACGTAGACTGGAGCAGTGGCTTGGTGATTGTGACGCTTGCCTAGCATGTGCGAGACATGGATTTGAACCCCAGCACCATGTACATGACAAAGTGTCAGAGCAACGAAAGCCACATGAAAAACTGAATAAAATTGGTCCAGTTTCCCTCTCTTTCACTGTCCTTCTCTCTTAAAAATCAATGTTAAATAAATAAACATAGAAGGTATAAATTGAGGAATAAGAAAATATAGACATTGTGATAAAAAATGAGATAAACTCTAAACCTATCATAGCTAGAGGAAGAATGATTATTATTTAAATTTTTTTGGTTCTTTTTATTTATACAGGACAATAGAATTTATTTTGGTATAAATATAAAAGCATGGATATAATTTGTTCTAATTCAGTCCCTAGTACTTTCTCTTCCCCTCCCTTCCTCCTACCCATTGTTCCCTTCTCTCTATTCAAAGGATCTTTCTACTATTTACTTACACTTTTAAAAAATTAGTGTCTTTTGGATGTATATACACATTGGTGAGATCCATGTGCTATGTTCATGTATGCACACAGGAATGTTTGGTCAGATTCATTCCACCATCTTTCCCTATCTCAACCGTCTTCCTTTCCCTACATTCCCCTTTGTCTACTCCACTGATCTTTCTTCTATTCTTTTTTTTTAATCTGCCCAACCTTATTTTGGATTAGCTTCTACATATCAGAGAAAGCATTTGACCTTTGACTTTTGAGAACTGGCTTATTTCACTTAGCATATAGTTTCCAGTTCCATCCATCTATCAGCAAATGTCATAAAGTCATTTTTTATGGTTGAGTAATATTCCATTGTGTATATATACCAAGGAAGAATTATTGAATTGGAAGTTTACATTAAAAAATTGTCACATCCAGCATGACATAAAAGATAAGACATGGTGGCAGTCAAATCATGCCCACAAATTCTTTGATTTTCTCCCATTAAAAGGTGGGTATAGTCCCTGCTTTCCTAAATGTGGGTGGGTTTGTGACTAAATAAAAGTATAAGGGATACTCTGTGACTTTTGAGACTAGATAACAGAGGCCCATGCAGCTGTTTGCTGGAATTCTCACTTTTGGAATCCTAAGCTGCCATGAAGAAGACTAACTACTCTGAGGCCACTGTGATGTGAGGAAATCCAAACCACAGGGAGAGTCATGTGCAAGTATTCCAATCTATTATTCCAGCTGAATCCACTTTTCGTTTCTCTCGATATGTAAGGAAAAACATCTCCCAGCATTTCAAGTGATCATCTGTTGTTCAAGTTTCTCATTGACTCCCTGAATATTGTGAAGCACAGTCAAGATATATCTGATGTACCTGTTTTAGTCAGTTTTTCCACTGCTGTGGCTAAAGGACTGGATAAGAACAATTTTAGGAGGAAAAGTTTATTTTGAAGGCTCATAGTTTCAGAAGTCTCAGTCCATAGAAGGCTGGCTCCAATCCTCGGGGCTCAAGGTGAGGCTGAACGTGATGGTGGAAGAGTGTGGCAGAGGAGAGCAGGGCAAGGCATGGCTCCAGGAAGCAGAGAAAGAGAAAGAGATTCCATGCCAGATATAAAATATGTACCCCAAAGGCGCACCCCAAATGACCCACCTTCTCCAGCCACACTCTACCTGCCTTCAGTTGCCGGTTAATCACTATCAGGAAATTAAATCGCTGATCGGGTTAAGGCTCTTATAGCCCAATCATTTCCTTCAGCCTTACTGTATTGTCACACATGAGATTTTGGGGCACACCTCATATTCAAACCATAACATTCCCACCCCAACCTCCAAAAGCTCATGACAATGCAAAATATATTTAGCCCATGTTCAAGAGTCCCCATAGTTTTCAGAACTCTAAGATTGCCCAAAAGTTCAAGTCCAAAGTCTCCACTGAGATTCAAGGCAAACTCTCAGTATGAGCTCCTGGAAAATATCAAATCAAGTTACATAGACCAAAAAATATAAAAGCACATAGTAAAAAATTCCATTCAGAAAAATAGGGGCATAGAAAGAAGGGATGGGACCAAAGCAAGACTGAAATCCAGCTGGGCACACTGGATTTCAGTGTGCTCTGTAGCTCCATGCCCAGCATCTGGAGCACATGGCATCAAGATGTTCTCTACAAAAGGCTTGTGTGGATCTGCCCCTATGGTTTGTTGGTTGTAGTCCACATGGCCTCTCTCTTGGCTAGTCTCCAATTCCTGCAGCTTTTGTTGGCAGACAATCCACAGTACCAGCATTTCTTGATCTTGGGAGTCTCCACTGCAGCTTCATCTTCCTCCTCACATCTCCATGATTAATCGCCCTCTCAGGGGCTGCCTGCAGGGACTCCAACCCTGCTGCAGCTTTCCTGGCCTCCCAGGCCTTCCTTTGAAGTCTTGGTGGAAGCCTCCATGACCCCCTAACTCCAGCATCCTGCAATCCTGCAGAACCAGCACCACTTGTTTGCCACCAAGGTCTGCCGCCATCTCCAGCAGTAGCCATACTTCCAGGGACTCTGGCTGCTGCAGCCTCTGAGTGCCTGGGTGGCTGAGCATGGTGAAACAACTTCCTAGGCCACCTTGTGCAAGAAGGGTGCTCCACTGGTCTCCTCTCACAGGAATTTTTACTCCGTTGAGCCTGAGATGGATATGGTCTTGCCAATTCCTGAGATGCCCTCAGCCATTTTTTTTTTTTTTTGACTCTGGGAAAAGACTTTAGAATTTCTTTAGTGGTGGTAAAGTTTTTAACAACTGCAACTTCCTTAGTCCCAGTTTTATTCCCATATTTCAAATCCAAGCTTTTCAAATCTTTCCACTTAGCTTTCTGCTCCTGAATAGCACAGTAAACTTAGCTAAAAGGTGCCAGCAACATCCGTGCCACCTGAATACCATGCTGCTTATAAATTTCTTCCACTAGATTAAGAAGTCCATCGTTTTTCAAATTGGGCTCACAGAAGGTCTCAGGACATGGGCAAAATGCAGACAACTTCTTAGCCAGAACATGACATAAATGACCTCTCCTTCAGTTTCCAACAGAGTCCACCTTGCCCTCTGAATACTCACAAGCCCTGTCTTTGCTGTGCCCCATCCTATTGGCATTCTGATCTTTTGAGCTCCCACCAGAATCACCCATTAACCTCTGCTTATAAGAATCTAAATCTTTTCCAGCTTGCATCACTGAACTTTCCAAATTTCTCCCCACAAACTCCAAAAAGCTCCGAAAGCTTCTAAACCACATGGTCAGGTTACTCACAGCAACGACCTCACTTCTTGGTGCCAATTTCTGTTCTAGTCAGCTTTCCTGTTGCTGTGGCGGAATAAGGATAATTTTAGGAGGAGGAGTTTATTTTAATGCTCATGGTTTCGGAGGTTTCGGTCCGTAGAAGGCCAGTTCCATTCCTTGGGGCTTGAGGTGAGGCTGAACATCATGGTGGAAGAGTGTGGCAGAGGAAAGTAGGTCAGGCATGGCTCCAGGAAGCAGAGAGAGAGAGAGAGAGAGAGAAAGAAAGAGAGAGATTCCATGACAGATACAAAATATGTACTCCAAAGGCACAACCCTATGACCCATCTTCTCTAGACACACCCTCCTTGCCTTTAGTTGCCAGTTAATCTCTATCAGGAAATTAACTCTCTGATTAGGTTAAGGCTCTTATAGCCCAATCATTTTGCCTCAGCCTTACCTCATTGTCATACTTGAGACTATGAGGGACACCTCACATTCAAACCATAACACTATCCAAATTCCTATCATACAGAATCTGTAGCATAATAAAATGATTACTATTTCTTGCCAGTATGTTTTGGAGTGGTTTCTTATATCCAATGCATGGAACACATGAAAGACATAGCTTATAGTTTCAGAAAGAAAGAAAAAGGGGAATGGTGGGAGTACTATTTGGAGAGATTATATACTAGGAATTTCCTAAGGTTCTTGAAATGAAATTAAAGTGAAAAATACTAAAAGTAAATTCACACCTAGATGCACTATAGTGAAGATGCTTAACATTAAGGATAAAGAGAAAATTTCAAAAGCCATCAAAGAGAAAACACAGATTACCCATAACAGAACAATAATTAGATACCAGACTTATTAATAGCAAAAGAAACCAGAAACCAATTCAGTAACATCTCCAAAGCTCTGGGGGGAAAACAACTAGCAATATGGGTCTCTACATCACACAAAGCTTCAACTAAAAAACAATGAGAGAACTTTTATCAAAATTGAGTTTACAGGGGCTGGAGCAGTGGCTCAGTGGTAGAGTACTTGCCTGGCATGTGTGAACCCAGCACTACATACACAATTAAAAGTCAGATGAAAAAAAAAATAAAATTGATTATCTATTTCTCTCTCCCTTTCTTAAATAGAATTTAAAAACCAAAAATTTTAATTGAAAACAATACTAGAGGACACATTGCAACAAGAAGAGAAGTGGGCCAGGAGCAGTGGTGCTTGCCTGTAACCCCAGTGTCTTGGGAGGCCGAGGCAGGAGGATCCCAAGTACAAAACCAGCCTCAGCAACCTAGCAAGGACCTGTCTCAAAAAGCAAAAAGGGCTGGGGATGTGGCTCTGTGGTTAAGTGCTACTGCGTTCTATCCCTGGTACCAAGAAAAAAACCCCCAAAAAAAACAAAGAAGAGAAGTAAATTCAGAAAGAAATTGTGGTATTAAATAAACAAATTATTAACACAACATTTAATAAATTAGGTTGATAAACTTAATTATCAATTGATTGTATGATCGTACTTTTATGTTCTCATAAATATGAAACTAAAATTCTAGATAAGAATAACCACCCAATGCATTAAGTAGCTAACATGCAGAAGGACAGTTGCATTTTTAAAATTTTAGAAATTGTTAGGAAAATACATGGTTAGATATGCGCATCAAAGTTTCAAGAATAGCTTCTAAAAGAATAGATAAAATATAATCTACAGAGACCAAATCAGCAGAGGTAAAAGAAAGAAAAAAATCTAAGTTATCAATCCGACAAAGGCAGAAATGGCAAGTAATTTGTTTAAAATACTTTAAACAGAAAATCAAAAGTATATCACAGAAAATAGTGGAGACAAAGTGACTATACTCAGGTGAGTTGAACTTTTCAGTTAAGAGAAACTGTCAAGAATTAAAAAAACCCAACTATATGCAATTTACAAAAGACGTGTTAAAATACTATAGAAAGGTTAAGAATAAAGGGAAAAGTTACAGCTAGCAAATGTTAACCAAAAGAAAGCTGAAGTTTAGTATTAGTATCAAAATAGTATAAAGCAAAGTATGAATAAGGATATAAATAGAAATTACATAAGATAAAGATTAAAAATTAAAAGAAATCTGACTAGCTAACTGTATAACCATGATATTAAACAAGAAGTAACAGAATTATAAGGAATAATTATAAGGAATAATTTGTTGTCCAACAACTACAATGGATATTTTAAATACACCTTTATTAGAAACTCACAGATTATATAGAAACTAACTTGGAGATTGGCTGATGTTTTGAATTTTCCTTGCATGCAAATTGTAATCTGGAGCTTATCCATAAGTGGTAATTTTCTTTACTTTTCTACCTACTGTACCCATTTCCTGTAGACCTGAGAACCCTCCAGAAGTAGGTGGCCCAAGACTGGTCTCTTGGGGACATTGGGGATATAATTGGTCTGTTTCCTGAGCTGAGAAGATTGTGCACTGATTTCTCTGCCTTCTTCTACCATCCTAGCCAAGCAGCTATTGCTTATTTTATTTTGTTTTTGGGACTGGGGATTGAAACCAGGGGTGCTTTACCACTGAGTCACATCCCCAGTCCTTTTTGTTTTATATTTTGAGACAGAGTTTTGCTAAGTTGCCCAGGCTGGCCTCAAATTTGCTATCTTCCTGCATCGGTCTCCCCAGGCTGTTTTTTATTTGTTTGGTTTTTTTAATTCCATCCATGGTGGAAGTCATATCTTTCCTCAAATCCCAGTTTCACAGTGAAACTGATGAAGGCTCACACCCTGTATGGAATGCTTCTGATCACTACCACTCAGAAGGATTCAACTCCCAGCCAGCTTCTTCTTGCTTCCAGACACAGAAGACTCGGAGCCATAACTGTAGCCCCACTAACACAGTTATGTTGCTCTTTGGTTCCTGATGTCTAGAGACAATTATTATGACAGTGAACCCAGAGATGCCTTTTCATTTTTTTAATCATTGAAATTCTTGGAGATGATGTAGAAATTCAGTGTGGGCTCACAATATCATTTTGACTATTTTCCTGTGACAGTCTGGATCCAGGAAACTCTGTGATCTTGCTAACTATGGCTTTATTTAGTAATGGTGATTCAAATTTCTTCTGTCTTCAAATGCCAGAAACCCATCTCCATAATTTTCCTCGGAGCTTCTGGCTTGGGTTGGGAGGCAGTGTATAGTCTCTCCCTTGACTACCTTGTTATACATCAATCAGAGAAATTTAAAAATACATGTTCTGGTGCTGAAAGTCTTGCTCTTAAGTCATCAGTCTCTGCCCTAAATTTCTTCAATCTATGCATTTTTGTAAACTTAAGGTTTGATATTCAAAAGGGCAGGTGTGGGGGCTGGAGCAGTGGCTCAGCAGTTGGAGCACTTGCCCAGCATGTGCAAGGACTCGGGTACGAACCCAGCACAACATACACAACTAAGTGTCAGAAAACAAAGGCCAGGTGAAGAAATAAACTAAATTGATTCTCTCTCTTCCTCTGTCTTATAAACAGAAAATGGCTGGGCTAGAGCGCTGGCTCGGCGGTTAAGGCACTTGCCTGGCATGTGCAAGTATGTGAGTTCAAACCCCAGCACCACGAACACAACAAAGTCTCAGAGCAACGAAGACCCCATGAAAAACAAAATAAAAATTGTTTCTCTCTCTCTCTGTCCCTCTCTCTTAAAAAAAAAAAAAAGAAAAAAGAAAATGGCTGTGGGAACAGCTCTGTGATAAAGCACTTTGGGGTACAATCCCCAGACCCATAAAAATTTTTTTTGAAAGAATAAAATTTATAAGACATTAGTATATTTAGTTAAAAGATTCCCAAACTTATCTCAAGATCCTGAATATCTCTATGCACTGTTAGGGTTTTCTTTTTTCTTTGGTTGTTTTTGTTTTTGTTCTGTTTTATGGCGCTGCTGGGGATCAACTCCAGTACCTCAAGCATGCACATGCTTTGTAGTTACAACCCAAACCGCTTGCTTCTTCATTTTGTTTTAAATGATGTTGTCATTCTTACTAAAATGTGTAAGATAAGAGTTACATTCTACTTTATACCCAAAGGCCAAATTCATTTATTTATTGTGAGATGAATTCTCACTATGTTGCCTACGCTGGCCTGGAACTCACGATCCTCCTGCCTTAGGCCTCCCTATCCAGTAGCTGGGATTACACAATATCTGGCTCAAAAAATCAAATTCAAATGTTACATTTTGTTTTGAGAATACTGGTCTTTAAAATGGTAATACTAAGTTCCTCACTGTGTATAGAAGGCTCCTAGAACTGGAATTTTAAACAGAATCATCAATGACACAGACCATAACATCGAAACTGGGGATGCCTCATTCAGAAGTTAAAGACTGCCAAATTTGAAAATATATTTCCGGCAATCACAAAGTTCCTTTTCTTGATTTTAGGATGGATTGGAGATGTAGACTCTTCTTGAAATCCTTCCTGGAAAGTAGGATGAATCAATGTCTAACAACTTTACTACCACCAGGCAGTGTGCTGCTTGGCTCATTCATTTCTTCCTCCAGATTTCATGGTTTCTTTTTTCTTTTCCTGACTTTTTCCTTCTCAATAAGAAAGAAAGAAAGAAAGAAAGGGAGAAGGAAGGAAGGAAGGTGGGGAGAGAAAATGTTGTGGTTCCAGACTGGTCACATTCCAGATAGATAACTGGGAGGGACCAGGGGTGTGCCTTAAAGTTAAGGGAGAAGAGAATTACAAAGGTAAGAAAAGGCAATAAAGGTTTAGCTTTAGACTTTTATGGCTCTCCACATGCTTCTCTGATGAATCCCCGCTAGGTCTTACCTTCTTTCTCAGACTGTGATGGTTCCCAGAGGCAGATTCAAAATTACCAAAGAGGGTTGGTCAATAACGTTAAGAGTAGCTAGAGGGGCAGGTATGAGCAGGGGGATGAGGGGAGGGAAAACAGGGCTCATTCCACCTCCAGTGATAAAAGATCACTCCACCTTGGGTGACGGAGAACCCCACTCATAAACCACCTCCTTCATGACCAGACACTACCTTCTTAAACTTAAAAGACTGGGTGTGATCAGTTGAAGAGACTTTTATGTGATTTTAATACCTCCTCCCCTGCCCTCACCTTGTGTTTTGCTTAGGTACTGATGGGAAATCTTCCAGCTTGGCAAAATCAGTGCAGGCACACCACGTCCTGGTGGGAAGTGGCAGTTACTTCCCTGGATACACAATACATAAAGAAGAGAATATAAAAACCCACCATGTGGAAAACCTTAGGTGGCCTCCTCTCTGGGGAATTCCTGCACTATACTCTCTGGAGTGTGCTTTCATTTTGTTAAATAAATCCTTTATGCTTATCCTATCTGTATCTTTCAATGAAGTCTTTCTTTAGGGAAAACAAGAACCAAAGATCTCATTGCCCGGTAACAACATTGCATTCAAAAACGATCACACTCATCTATTTTTGCTTGTATTAGTTTCAGTATCTTATGTTGCATTAGAATCACAGAAATTGCCTGTGAAGATTTTTTTTTCAAGCATTGAGGTGTGAAAAACTATTACACTTACTTTTAATCTGATTTTTAATTTTCAGTGTTACTTTCAGGATCCTGTAACACAGCAAAGAGTTTAGGCATTCTTTAAAAACAACAGGGGTGGGGTTGTAGCTCAGTGATAGAGAGCCTGCCTAAAACGTACAAGACCCTGGGTTAGATCCCCAGTATCACAAAACAACAACAAACCAACCTCTAACAGCAAGGATAATAAAATTGACTTTATTTATTAGGTGTGGGAGATGTTGAAAAATATGTGGCTACCCTAGGAATAACTGCCATTAAAATTTTGTTATATTTCTGGCCATTTTCTATGAAATTCTATTTCATAGTTATACTTTATATATATAGTTTTATATCCTTCAGGTATATTTTAGTGTACGTTTAGCCATTGTTTTCCATAACTTTTCTGGCAGGTTGAACCATGTGTATTTCTATTCCTGTTGAAAACAGAACATGAAAAAGTAAACTATCCAAAATCTCATTGTAAAGAACTTTGTAGTTGACTGGGACACTTACGTGGATCATCTGACTCCATGCCTGTACTGATGATCTCAAGGTGGAGTGGTTCCAAATACCTCTAACACAGCATTTACCACTTACAACATAAAAATCTCCTTATTTAATTCTCTAAACATTAATCTCTGGGAGCAAGAGTGTGTTATTCACTACTGGCACTCCAGTGACTAGCAGATAACCCATTACAATGAAATTTTCAATATATTTTTGAAGTATGAATGAAATTCTACAGGATCCAAACCTCATGTCAGGATACATGCAGATTAAGGTTCCCAGAAGTAAAATTTCGGTTTAGTTACAGATTTGTCTTGAAAACTCAGAGAAAGATAGGAACTGATCAATTGAAGGTTCTCTGTAGACCCTAAACTTTACACTCTTAATAGTCCTGCTGTGCTTTAATGCTAAACTTTGGCTGTCCCTCAAATACTTATAGAAAATTAATTTTACTTTCTTTTTACAGCTAATAACCTTCTGTGTTCTCTAGGTCCACCATTGCCTCCACTTGGAAATGTTGCATTCCTGTTTGGCATGCCCTACAGAGTGGGTCCCAACATAGGAACCTTGTTAAAGAAGAACTAAAACCATGTGTGTCCTCTTGGACAAAGAATTGGATGGCTTGGAGTACCATAACAGAAACATCTCAGCTAATGATTGAGAGCAAATGAGAAGTGAGTGACAGGGTTAACATATGCAAGCCCAAGCCATTCCAGAGAAGTTAGCTTGAAGAAGGCAGGGGATGATGAAAGCAGTTGGCTTTGCTCCTTATGAGCCTCCTTATCCCCTTTAGCTTTGACACAGATCTTCATCTCATCTCTAACATATAATAGCTAATGAAATGAAATGGCCTCCAGAAGAAGGTGAAAGATTTTCTCTCTTGGCAATTTTTACTTGGTTTTACGGCATAGGAGACTTTGAGGCAGCGTGTGCTGTACCTCTCCTTTCACAAATGCAATTCCACAGCATTTTGTTTTATAAAAAACAAGTTTAACCTACATTAATTTGAGTGTTATGAAATCCTTATTCACTCTACGTGCATAATGGCAGCACTATTACTAGGTGATTACGTTTATTATTTAATTGGCCAACTTGCCTCCAGACACCTAATTTATATCATTTACTTTGAATGTAGATCTTTCAGTAAGAATCTCACATTCAATTTACCCCTGTGCCAATACAGGAGAAAAACAGAAATGTTAGAATTTATAAATGTGTTTCTGGTGCGATGTAGAGACCACTGCACTTTTCATTCTATACCATGATCCAATTTCCTTCCTGAATTTTAAAATCTAATTTTTTTGTCCTATTTTCTGATTAGCTGGATTATCTCTTTTGTCTCTTGCCATCTTCTCCAGCCATGTGTCATTTTTTTCTGCCATAAATGGTTTAACTGCTTCATCTAATCCCAAATTAGGAAACACAAAGTTAAATAATCTGGATGTTGAAGATGTTTTTCCTACAGTGATGTTTAAGACTGCTATAATTGATGAGTTATCCTTAATCATATATTTGTGTGCTTTACTCATTGCCTAAATAAGTGTAACTTAATTAAAAATTTCTTCTTGTTAAACATAATAGCAGATTTCAATTATCCAGATTGGTTGAAGGCCCAGTAAAGTTCCTTGCTTATTGCTTAGGATTACTTTCGGAGAGTATTTCTTAGTAAGGTAGTCAAGAATTTTAAGCAGGGCTGGAGCAGTGGCTCAGTGGTTTCGGTGCTTTCCTCACATGCGCAGAGATGTGGGTTCATACCCCAGCACCACATACACAACAAAGTGTTGGAGCAACAAGAGCCACATGAAAAACTAAATAAAATTGGTTCTTTCTCTCTCACGGTCCCCCCGCCCTCTTTTAATGAACCTCTCTTAATTTTCTTTGCTTTTCAACTTTATCACATTTTAACTTGAATTGCAAGTAACAGTGTCAGTGAACGGAAGGTGTGCCCGTGCATGCACGTATGGTTTCCTATGATTTTGGAGAACAGATTTAGGACAATATCAGTAACACATTCTTTGTGCTCAAAATAGTATCTAGTAAGCAAAAATTAGAAAAGACTAGAAAATATTAAATATTATGTTCTTTTAGCTGATTGTTTTAAGAAAAATTTGGCAGCCATGGATAATACAAATATAAGACTTTGACATGGAATATATTGATTTTATATTTGAGACCACAGGATGGCTTTGGATAGTCTTGTGCTTGGGTAGTGAGGTGTTGCATGAACAGCAAGGCCTTCTGACAATAGTGGATGAGAGTCTACACTGTTTGTTTCATACTTAAATACTTTTCCATCTTCCCTATCGGCATCTCTTCTTTTCTTCTGATTGTCTGAGTCCATTAAATTATCAGGTATTCAGGTATGGTAATATCTCAGAGTTGTTTTTTTTTTTTAAGAGAGAGAGACAGTGAGAGAGATTAAGAGAGAAACAACTTTATTTAGTTTTTTACATGGTCTTTGTTGCTCCAACACTTAGTTGTGTATGTGTTGCTGGGGTTTGAACCCAGGTCCTTGGTGCCTGCCAGGCAAGCACCGAAACCGCTGAGCCACCACTCCAGCCCTATCTCAGAGGTTTTTTGCTAACTGAATGTTGGGGAAATTCTTGAAAATTAATAAAGCTTCCCTCAGTAAATATTAGAATAGAGGAGGGAGAGACAGATCATGAGAAAGCACTCTTGACTACCATTTCTCAACTTGTAACCCACTGCTTCCCACTTGTGATTTTCCTTGGATCTAGGACTATAATGATTTTGGACGATTTTTCAGGCTAAAAAATGCCCTTTCAGGAATGAAGGAATAAGCAAACACTTGGTAAACTCTTTTAAGAGGCTCCTGACCCTTGATCTAAGAAATCTTGAAGACCTGAATTGAAATGTCAATTTGTTATGACTCACTATTTGAAGAGAATGAATCATCTGATTGTATGACTTAGCTCAGGTGTGGTACTGTAGAACACCAGTCAGCTTCACATATATTAAACGCTTGAGTATACAATTGATAAATCATTCTCATCAAAATAGAAACACATCTATTAGGTGCCTGATTAGGCACATGACTTGCAAATATTCAGAATATGTAGGTTAAATATTAAAATGAGTGTTTATTAAAGTTTCATGGAATAGGTGAGATCTATTATTACAAAAAGGGAGGAGGTTTGCTATGTATAAATTATCAGGTTAATGAAGCTCTGTGTATATTTGGTGAGAATGTTAAAAGTAGCTTCTCAGCAAGTTCTGTGTGTGGTTGAAAAATGGCCACTGAATTTACTTGGGCATAAATATGGTTATATTAGGCTGCTTGGCAGTGATAAAGTTTTTGAAAGTTTCAAACCTCTACCATATGCTTCACAATATCCTGATACAGGATCCTTTTCTATAATCAAAATTATGGATAAAGAAAATCTATATTCTTGGGCTGGAGTAATGGCTCAGTGGTCACAGCACTTGCCTGGCATGA
The DNA here is from genome assembly GCA_004027875.1 of Aplodontia rufa. Lineage (NCBI taxonomy): Eukaryota > Metazoa > Chordata > Mammalia > Rodentia > Aplodontiidae > Aplodontia > Aplodontia rufa. Next base: position 78,907 of record PVKS010002851.1, on the reverse strand, counting down.
GCAATGACATGGGTTCAAACCCCAACACCATGTACACTAGAAAGTATCAGAGCAATGAAAGTCACTTGAAAAACTAAATAAAATTGATTATCTCTCTGTCTTACTGTCCCTCTCTTTCAAAAAAAAGGAGAAAGAAATCTATGTTCTACCACTTAATGATGGTAGCTTGGATGTTTGCTCAGATCAATGAATATTATGGGCAAAGACTAGAGTATTGTTTAAAACTTTTTAAAAATAATTTTATTTAAAGGATAAAGGCAATTTTATGCTGCAATAGTTCTAAATTATTCATTTAGTTTGATATTAAAGAGCAAAATGGTAGATCAAAAATGTTTATTAAGTGCCAGTGATATATATGGTTTAAATTCAGTCAATATATATCATCCGTGTTCCTATTTTTCTTACCTCAATTACTGCACCCATCACTTTGCCACCTAACTATTGTTCTACTAAAATGCTTCTACCAGAAGATGAATTCTTCCAGGACTGGGACCATGTCTCTTTTATTCATAGGAACCTGGACAGTGTCTGAAATACAGTAAGTGCTCAGTAAATGTTTATTGAATATCAACTATCAAACCATTACAAAAGGTTTTATCTTTCTGATCCTATTATTTCCAAAATATTTAAGACTATTAGTGGGGCTGGAGCGGTGGCTCATCGGTTTGGAGGCTTGCCTGGCAAGTAGGAGGACCTGGGTTCAAACCCCAGGACCACGTACACAACTAAGTGTTGCAGCAACTAAGGCCATGTGAAAAACTAAATAAAGTTGTTTCTCTCTATAAAAAAAAGACTATTAGTAATATCTTCATACATTTTGTATCAGAAGTGTACCAGATCTGCTCATATACTGTTTACTGGAGGTATGTGCCCCAGACACGAGGTAATTATGATAGTATGGAGGTAATTATTTTACACAAACATAAAAGCTTAATTCTGGTTAGAATCTTTTTAAAAATATCTACCAATGAACTTCAGGAAAGCAAGTGTATAGTAGTAATCTTCATCCTTGGGCTCTCCGGGTTGAAGGAAAAGCAGAACGCTACACCAGAGATGAGGACAGTCTCTCACTAGGTGGCTCTCTTTCCCGCGAGTGGGCGAGCTTCAGCTCTGGGCGGGATGATTGGGGGCAATGGACTGCGTCAGCGAGCATCATACTAGGCGCTTGTTTTCAGCACGAGGGGCACAGGTCACTTTGTTTCGCTAACGACAATCTGTCCTTGAGATTTATTTCAAACTTGGCTGTACTTTCCTCCAAACTTAATGACGTTCCAAATAAATATAGATCCTTCTTTTAGTAGGTACGGTCTCAGGGAAGGTCTCACCTAAGTGCCTTTTCAGCTAGCTTGGAAAGATGGCAGGGAATACTCAAATTAAACCAAACCAAAACAGTCCATTCAATCCTGACATTAACTACACAGTGAGGGCCGCGCTCCTGCAGGACCGTAAACCATTACCTATTATAAAGTATTTTGGAACACCTGCTTACATGACTCCACAAGATGAACTGAAAATAAAATTTGTAAAGAGTCAAACTATTCCAGCCTCAGAAGGACGACTTCCCCAGCTACTTCTCGTACACTCCGTATCTTGACCTCATTCTTTATGTCTGTGATCCAGCCCGGTATCCGACACAAAATGCACGTAGACGTTACGGAAGACTTGTTCCTAAGAATGCAAAGTTCTTTTCCTAGACTCCTTTCATTAGACCCTCGTGCCAATCCATGTGGGTTCTTCTTGACACCAGTTTAGCCAGTATTTCCTCCCTAATCTCCAAATTACTGAGAGTGAACCACTGCGACTCCTGGAGAGGAGGGAGGTTGCAGAAGAGCCTTTACCAATCCAGCGGGATTCCCACCACGCAGCCCCTCTAAGAGCCTCTCCGCGTGTCCTGGGTTCTACCGGCGAGAAAAGCACCCGCAGCCTTCCGCTAGCCCCTCACCGGGTCTGCTCTGTGCCACCGCGTCCTGCGGGGTGGGGCGGAGGGGCTTTCGGGACGCGGGCGGTCGTCGGCGGGAGAGGGCTCGCGGTCGTCGTGTGCCGCTCTCCTCCCTCGGGGACCCCGTCCTGGCGGATCCCGCCTCCAAGCCAGAGGCAGCGGTGGGGAAACCCCATGCCCTTCCACGCAGCCCCGCCGCCGCCTCGCCTTCGCCGCTCCAGCCTTCAGGCCCCGCGTCTTCCTCGCAGCCCCGGCCCTCTCCACGCTCGGCTGAGAAACTATGGAGGGAGTTCCCGCCCGCGAGCGGGTGGAAATGCCCACGGTGAATGCCTCGGGGTCTGCCCGCAGCTGCTAAGGGAAGCGGGAAGGGAGGAGGAAACTGGCTTCACAGCCCGGGAAAACTACCTCGATTCCCACCCCGGGATGGCCCTGAGACGCCGGGGAAGTCAAGGGGGAATCCTGGGCGGTTTCCCGGGAATCCTTTCGCCAGGGGGAGGCTCACCCTGTCAGCACACGCCGGTTACTATGACGATACAACCACAGCCTCCGGTTGCCATGGCAGCTGCTTACCCAATCCGACTGGTTTCCTTTCTCTACCACCCTACCCCCTCCAAAAGTCTCCCAGTATGCATGGGGAGGGGCAGCAGAGAAGAAGGAGGTCTTCGCGTCACTCGTGCGCGAGGGCAGAAAAGAGTCGAGGGATTGGCGGGCGGAACTGCAGGAGGAAGGAGCGGCGTTTCCGGCGGGGAAGAGTAGAGGAGAGGGAAAAGGAAGAGAGAAATCGGGTGGAGTGGAAAGACGGGGGAAGACTTTGAGTGTAACTCCCGGTCGACTTGGGCTCGATGTTCTTGGTGAGGCTGGGGTTGCCCCCTCGCGCGGGAGAGGGGTGGATCCGCAAGAAGCCGCCAAGCGCGGTCAGCAGGACCGGCAGCAGCCGCAGAGGCGCCACACGATTAGTTGATCCCAGGAGGGAGCGGTACAGAGAGACGGAAGTCACCCTGAGGGACCGGCGCTGTTGAAATCTCGCGAGAGGGGCCCCTACTTCCTTCCTGCTTTTCCCTCCTCCCTCCCCCGCCCTCTTCCTTCTCCCTCCCCTTTCCCCCTCCCGGGTCGGAGCGTCCCTGCGCCCCACGGGCCGAGAGCAGCAGCTAGAGCAGCTTTCCCCGCTCCCTCCCCCTCGCCTCCCTCACCCCCCCCGCCGAGTGAGGAGGAGCCGGAGGAGAGGAAGATGGCGGCGGCCGCCAGCACCCGCGGTGCCGCGGGGCCGCTCCGAGGAGCCTGAGAGACCCACGGAGGCTTCGCGGGGAGACGCGGCGGCGGAGGATGAGCCTGCAGAGCGCGCAGTATCTCCGGTGAGTGCCCAGGTCCGGCCTGGACGTGGTGGGAACGGGCTGAAGGTTAGAGCTGGAGGCAACAGACACAGAGGTGGTACGTCCGGGGTGGTGGGGGAGTTGCTGCGTCCTCTTCTCGCCCGCGGGGAGGCGGGGGCTGCGAGGGGCTCTGCGGGAGGGGGCGGAGCGGGCACACTCGTGTCTGCGAGGGTGCCTCGCTCCTGCCGGCTGGGCAGAGCTCCAGCGAAGCCGGCCGGTCCCGGTGCGAGGAGGGAGGTTGGGGAAGCGTGAGAATGTGTGCGCGCGCGCCTGGGGGCTCGGGCTCGCCGGCGAGGGGTGGGAAGAAGCGCCCGGGGAAGCGGCAGCGACCCCGAGTGCAGGTGGGTGTGGAGGAGTCTGAGTCCGGTGGCCGGAGAAACGCGGTGTGGTGTGAGGTTGGCTGGAGCGGTGCACGGGGAGAGGACCTGGTGGAAGTCGGCACACCTGGGGTGCTGGGGGCAGGGCAGGCCGGAGTGGGGTACACAGCAGGAAACTGGAGCTCCTCCTTCTTTCGCGGGGTGGGAGTACTGAGCAGTAAAGTCTTCCGTAGTTAGTTGGCCAGGTGGTGGGAGTATGAAGAGGGGGAATGGATAGGGAAGTGAGGAAAGAGGGAGGCACTCACTACCAGCAAGGGAGCAAGGTTGTGTTTCCTAGAAGAAACTGGGTTAGATTCAATGTAGTTGGACGATACCATCTGAGAGTCCTGTGCATTCGTTAAGAGTGGTGCGAGGAACTTGTATGTCCTTACAAGTGACGCATGGGATGTGTGTGTGAGAGAGAGAAAGAGAAAAGAAAGACAAAGATGTCAAAGATGTGCATCTGGGGTGGGGGGATGGCAGCAATTGATGCACATTTCAGGAAGGAGAAGATGCAGATACAATGGAACTTAGTACCTGACGGCGACAGCACATAAGACATTAGCTGTTGTGCAGCTAGAAAGGTTCCATGAGCTGAATAAGAGCTTGGAGGTAGAGATAAAGAGGGTCAAAAATCTTGATGGCAGATAAAAATAAGATTGCTAGAGCCTGAGATTAATTAGGGTGTTGTTATGCTATTGCTTAGAAAAAGGAAAGGCCTTAAAACTGGTCCTTTTTGCCTTTTAGGAGCAGAACTAAGGCCTTAATTATGGGAGGATGTTTTTAAAAAGTGGTTTCATATCTTCTGGGGGAGGAATTGGATGGGGTGGAAGTCTGAAATTAGCAGAAAAGTCACTTTAGCTGTTTAATGAAGTGAAATTATTGTGTGTGAATCTGTTTTGTAAGAGGTGTGTAGTTATGTGACACACAGGGTGGCTGTTCTGCTTTGAAATTAGTAATAGTTTTAATAAGCAGAGAATAAAGATGAGAGAATGATGAGGTCTTTGAACTATGCTTGAATGCTTGTGTTTAACACAGCATGTATGCTTAATGACCATATGTCAGTTGAAATGATATCTGTATATTGAGGTCTTTCCTCTAGTCTTCCTTTATTGTTTAATATATCAGATAAATATAAAAAGTACAACTATGGCAAAAATCAATGGTTGGTGCTTAGAAGGATATGGAAAACATCATGGCAGTCCTTAATCTTAAGGAATTTACATTTTAGTATCTATTAGGCAAGTAAATTAACAGCATGGAGTATAAGAAGTACCATGAAAGATACCAAGTGTTATGAGTGCAAAGGCAGATTACCTGAGCAGTTGGGGCAATCAGGAAAGGCTTTGTGTTCATTTGCTCATTTATATACTCATGATTCATCAGTTGTTTGGTTGATCACCTGTATGAGAGGCATTGTACCAACTGCTAAGAATAGAAAGTAAGAACTCCACCCTCCTTTTACAGGCTTAACAGTTTGTTAGGCTTTAAGAAGAAAATAACACTTAAAATGAACTTTACAGATGAACAGTATTCTCACAGGTGTGGTTTAATAAGAGGATTTCCAAATGGAAGGAAACGGAGCATAGATACATAGATAGGGAAGTTGTGGAGAGAGGGTGAGTTGTTTAGTGAGACAGGAATGTAGATGTTACAGATGGAAAGGCTTAGATAGAATTTTATCAAGTTGGACCCCTTCCTTTTACAGATCAGGAAAGTGAGGCCAAAGAAGTTAAAATAGTTGAGGAGCATATAGCTGAATTACAGTCAAAACTGTAATTCAAATACAGGTCTTCTGACTTTTCCACAAATACGTATTGAGAACTTCCTATGTTCTTGGTACTGAGGATACACTGATGAATACTAGGGTAAACATGGAAGGGTTTATTCTGGTAGAAGGGCATAGTAAACATGAACAGAACAATATCAGGAAGTTGCAAGTGCAAGGAAGAAAAATTAAGAATGGGATGTACTGTTTTACATACACATTGTATTCAGGCAAAGCCTATTTCATAAGGTGACATATGTAAGTATATCTCATATATTAAGATCCGTAATTTATAGTTAAAATGGGTAGACAGAATATGAGATTATATGTTAGAAGGAAATCCTCGTGTTCATAGCTAAGTATTAGGAAAATTACTGTGTGCTATAAAGTGGACACTTAGGGTCAGATATAAGGTATTAGCAGTAGGACTAAGAGAGTTGTGTTGAGTTGGGGTTGCACTTAGAATGGGAAAAGCAGTGGGCTTTGAGAGGCTTCTGTGCTAACGTAGCTTCTATTTTATAAGTCAACATGGTCCGGAGGACTTATCCTTAGGTTGTGGAATCCATGTGAGGATTCTAATTCTTAGAAGAAGGGAAAAAAGAAAAAAATTGAACACAATGTTTAAATAACCTTACATATTTCCAGCTGAAATCAAATAGGCAAAAAGGGGGAGGCATAGGACCTGGAAGCTAATCTTGTCTCTTTCCCAAGTAAATAAAGCAAGTATTTGGGTTGATAGGAGCATGGATTCAGAGGTGTTGTGTGTCTTGGGGTGGAGGGTAATCAAGAAAGGCTTTCACTAGCCTCAATTATTCTCTTTCTCCTTTAGTAAAAGCTGCTGTGGGGAGACTGGAGAACGTCTTCAAGGAAGCATTATGTTCACTTTCTTTGAAAATAGAATTGTTGGTTTTTATAGAAACTCAGGGAGGCTGCTGGGTATTGCTGAATGAATGTGGTTAGGATAGCAGTTATTTGTGACCTTGACTTTAGGAAGAGTTTCTTGTCTACCTTTGTTGGTGGTGGAAGACCATGACTGAGCAGTTTTTAAACTGCATAGCTACAGATTTTCCCTCATGTAGATGAAAATTAATTTTCTCTTAGCTGAATTTTAATTTCTTAGAAAAAATGAGCCAAGATGTCTGGCATTGAAATGATGGTGTGGTGGGAAACCAAGGGAGCAATATGGCAGTTTCAAAAGAGTAAGAAATGAGGATATGAAGTAAGAAGCCTCAGTAAGAACAGAAAGGGGGAGTTCAACATCAAAGGGATTGAATTAGTGTTAAGTTGCAGAAAAGAGACAAGAGGGAGAAAACCTCTGTCTGGGAAAGAGGGGATGTTCTGAACAAGAAAAGATAGTTTTTGTTTTTGCTTTTGCTTTTTGTTAGCAGGGAGGTGCTGGGGCTGGAGTGGTGGCTCAGCTCTTTGAGCACTTGCCTGGCATACATGAGGACTTCGGTTCAAACCCCTGCATCACATATACAACCAGGTTGGAGAAATGATGGCAATATGAAAAAATAAATAGAATTGATTCTGTCCTTCTCTTCTCTCCGTCTCTCTTAAAAAAAAAAAAGTTAAAAAAAGAAAGGAGGTGCCATTTTTTTTTCTAATAGTAAATTGACATGGCTCCTATATAAATGAATAAATAGAAAATACTTTTTAAAACATTTTGTAAAAATGAGGAATGGACTTAAATGTGGAGGTTCTAGACTAAATAGCATTGAGAATTCACTACTAAAATTGAAAAAAAATCAGATTTTAAAAATTTGATTTATGACTAAATGAAAGATTTTTAAAAGACTGCTGCTTCTGTGCAGTAAAAGGAAAGGGTTGAATATATTTGATTTCATAGGGGTGGAGAATGGTGAGAATAGGCCGTAGATAGGTGGAGGTATAACATACTCAAAAAGAATGAGGTTTTGAAAGAATGGAAATATGGATTAATGCCAGAGACAGAAAAGTAGGGTAGGAGAAGTATTGGAGTACCAGACAGAGAAGACATCATCAAAGTTGTTTTGGAAGATGAGAAATAATCATAGCCATAGGGAATACCAGTTAAACAGGTCAAATCCTATTATAAAAAAGGTGGCACAGGTGCCACCAAATGACATCTGTTGCTCTTAGGCGCTGTGCATACTCTGTGCTCTCTCCAGCTTTCGTCTTTTCCTTCTTCACTGTTCTCTTTTTGTCTTTAATTTCTTCCTATGCTGGTGGGTGTTTCAGTGAAATCCACTTAAAGTTGATCCCTGGTGTCAGACACTTTTACAAAAAAGGCCCACAAATTGTCTATTTTATTAGGACTTTTTTTTCCTATGACACCTCTGTAGAGAATAGACAGCATTCTAATGGCACACTTCTTTGTCAGAAACTTTGTTCCAGAGGTAGAAATAATGTAACAGCCACAGAATTGCTTTCTGACATTGCAGAAAAAATTTTCATTTAAATAGTACTGAAAAATATCTAATGTATTATAAGATAAAATGTGTCATTGTCAATCTTGAGATGAGGCTGGGTAAAGTAGCAGGCAGAGCCTTATACTAGCTTGTAGAGAGGAACAAACAGAGTGAGAGAACTGGGAGGAATATGTCAGTAAATAAGATGGGCTTCAGGTTATTCACTGTCTCCTGAAGCTTCAAAGAATCCTGTAGCACACACTGATTTTAATCCACATGGTATGTCCACCTCTTCCCATCATGCATATCATTTATAGGATATAAAGTAACTTTGGTTCCAGAAAATAAGTCAAACATGGTTGATTTACCAAATATGGTAAAATTATCTGAAGTAAACGACAGTCTCTTGAGAATTCTGTCTTTGTTACGTTGGTGATAATAGTGCATTACTTGTTTGGGTATGGACTGGCTAAATTATTTTGACAGTTTATTTCTGCTTCCCTTATAGTTGTATGGATTCAAAATGTATACTTTCTGCCTTAGCCTGTGGTTTTATTTCGGTGCTAACAGCTGCTGCCCTCTGCCTTTGTGATAGAGGAAGCAGTTGTTGAGCTTTTTGTTGTTGTTTTTAATGAGTATGTTATAAGAAGATCTGGACCCACCAGTATAGCAAGTTTCTCATGAAGCAGTTTTAGGGTGGAGAGTGGTTCAGACTTTAAAAGGGCTAGTTTGTTTTATACTGTAGTAAAATTGTTGGCAGTCTTCAATGACATCTGTAGTCCTGGCTGAATTTACAGATTTTTGTTATTAGGGGCATGAATTGGTGCCTAAATGTTTAGATGGGTTAGTTCAACTGATTGTCTTGTTCAGAAAATAAATTATTAGGCAGATGTCTTGCGGATAGTGGATTGTTCATCTCTATGTAGGTATGTTGGCAGTTGGTCATCACCTATTGCCATTTAAGTTTTGCAGTCAAGCTATGTTTGTATTTAGTTGCTGTATTGGTGTGTATAGACTTATCAGTGGTCTGGGAGATTGTAACTAAGAAGGGCTAATCAGTTACAGAAAAATATAGGGATGGAGTCTTGGCGAACATGTCACATGGTAAGTGAGAACTTGTAACCAACTCCTTTCTTTTTAGCACATAATTGGAGCTGCTTAGGAAAGTTGTTTTTGCTCTTCCTTAGACTCAATTTTTAGTCAGAAAAGGGGGATGACTACTAATTGTTTAAGAAAACTTTAGGAATCTGAGGTAGGCCAGGTAGCAACTTTGGATCTTTTTCTTGTTGGCATCATTGAGAACAGGGTTTCTCAACTTTGGCACTTAGTGATATTTTGGGCAAGATAATTCTTCATTGTATAGGACTGTCCTGTCTCTTATAGAATGTGAACAGCCCCCTGGCTTTTACCCATTAGATTTGCCAATATCATTCTTCCCCATTTGTAACAACCAAAATATTTTCACACATTGCCAGATGTTCCCCGAGATGTAGTATAAGTTTACCCTCAACTGAGAACCACTATTTCAGAAAATATATATAGGGAAAAGGTATCTCATACGCATAGTATTAGTCACCTTTCGATTACTATAACAAATACCTGAGATAATCAGCTTACAAAAATAAAAGATTTGTGTTGTCTCCCAGTTTTGGAGGTTCAGTCCATGATCATTTGGCCCTGTTGGTCTTGGGCCTGTGGTGAGGCAGTATATCATTTCAGAGAATATGTGGTGGAACAAGCTGCTCACTTCATGGCAACCCAGAAGCAGAGAGGGCGAGATTGTGTCAGCTTCCTTTGAGGGCATGCCCCCAGTGACCTAAAACCTCCTATGAGCCTTTCCCATTCCGCTCTATTAAAGGTTCCACAGCCTTGCAGTTAACGCCTCTCTAGGGACCAAGCCAAGCCTTTAACATGTGGGCCTTGGAGGACATTACACAACCAAACTATAGCACATACCATATATGGGTCTATTTTCTTGTGTTCTCTTCCTCTAACGCATGGATTATTTCTTAAATTTTACTGGTCAGTTTTTCTCTTAGGTAGTAGTGGGCTAGTTATCATGTTCATACTTTATCCAAAACATTTGTACATGTTTAGTTTTTGTTTTGTTTTAAATCAGGGATTGAACCCGGGGTGCATAACACTGAGCCACATCCTCAGCCCTTTTTATTTTTTATTTTTTTATTTTGAGACAGGGCTTTGCTAAGTTACTGAGCTGGCTTTCAACTTGAGATCCTCCTGTCTCAGGTACCTGAGCTGCTGGGATCACAGGTGTGCACCATTGTGCCCAGCTAGTTTATTTTTAATCTTAGTTTTATTTTGCTGGCGATTATTGACTACTTATTATGGGTATAGCCCAGTTACTGGGGTTTTGCCTTTGGCAAATTCAAAGATACTGGAGAAAGACACTTAAGTAACTGTAATAGTTGATAAACTGTTAAGTGCTGTGATAGAGAAACAAAGGTACCATGTGAGTATAAGGAAGATGTTTATTCTGACAGAAGTGGAGGTGGGGTGTGAAGGGCACTTTGGATGAGGTAAGATTTGATCTAAGTTACAATATGGAAGGGTTTTTTTTTTGTTTTGAGAGAGGAGAATCAGTTTTATTTATTTTTCCATCTGGCCTTTGTTTCTCTGACACTTAGTTGTGTACATGGGTGCTGGGGTTTGAAGCCAGGCCCTTGTGCATGCCAGGCAAGTACTTCCACCACTGAGGATATTGGGATTTACATTTCAGGCAGGAGGAACATCTTGTGGCCCTTTCATTCCAAATTTATTTTTTAAAATTTTCCTCGTCCTCTTTTAATACATGACATTAGTATTTTGATCAGACCCTTTTAGATTTTTCTAAGATAAGATAGGTTTATGGACAGAGAAGTAGAGATGTGGAAGTGATAGTTCTGAAGATTTGGTGGCTGGTAAAGGCCTCAAAAAAAAAAAAGCAATTTGGTCAGGTAGGTGACCATCCTTTGGTTCTGGATGCATGCTATTCCTATAGAACCTGTTTTAGTGTGTTACTCTTCTTTTTGTCCTTTAAATTACTCCTTTTACTAGTCTTTGGTGAACCAATTACAGTTTTTCCCTTAAAAATCCTTTCTTGGTCTGTTTTTGCCCCATCATTCTTTAAAGGCCTTTGTTTTATGGCTAAGCATTTAAAATTTTCTACAGTAGGGTTTTCCTTTTAATGCCATCCAGTTATTTTTCCTAAGTACTTCATTACCAAAGGTGCCAAAGACCTTATAAGGGTGAAATTAATCCATCGATTGATTTCTTTTTCATACTCTTGCTTTTCTTTTCTTTTCTGTGACTCTCTCATCCATTTATTTTCCTATGCCACCAGTAAACATTCAGTTTGGGCCAACATATATCCCAGATCCCTGGGAAGTAAAAGAGAATATGTCCTCAAGTAGCTTTACTAAGTTCACAAGAAGTACCAGTTAGCATATGGTTCATGCTAGCTATCATATGTATATAGGGGCCCTATGGGAAGTTCTTAAATTCAGTTGCTTTCAGTAATAGATCCTGATTACCCTGCCAGTTTAGTTTTCCTGGCCTACCTCACCCCACTAGTGGCACAAAGAAAGGCATGTCCTAGTCTTGTTCTCTTAGCGTTACTGTTTCTGATATCACATCCACTCACAGGATTTTTGCTGTCATTGGACCGTCATTTTTTAAAATCTGTGTAAGTATCTACTTAGTATAAATCATTGTGCTAGTACAGGGGAAGAAAAATTGGTCTGAGATATCATCCCTTCCACTCGTATTTATAAACCATTTAATGAAATAATCATAAATATAAAATAATTCATAAAGTGCAGTTGAACATAGCGCTTTAAGAACATAGTCTCTGGGGCTGGAGCAGTGGCTCAGTGGTAAGGGCGCTTGCCTGCCATGCATGCGCAAGTACGCGAGTTCAAACCCCAGCACCCACGTACACAGCGAAGTCTCGAAGCAACGGAAGCCATGTGAAAAAACTAAATAAAAAATTGATTCTCTCTGTCTCTCTCTCTCACTGTCCCCTCTTTCTTTAAAAAAAAAAAAAAAATAAGGAACATAGTCTCTGGGGTGGAACTGCCTGGATCGAAATCATAGTTGTGTGGTTTACTAGCTGTGTTGCCTTGGACAAGCTCCTTAGACTTTCTGTGCCTCGTTTTCTCCGTGTGTAATTTGGACATGATAATGGTTATAAAGATAAGCAAGTCAGTGTATAAAGTGCCTAGAATGGTTCTGGCACATAGTAAGTACTATATAAATTTTAGCTATGAATAACACCTCTGGCACTGACCAGTCTGATCATTTTGCACCTGTGCCTTCTAGGTATTCCTCAGGTTAGAAGACTTACTGTCAGGTCAAATTCAGCATTGAGGAAAGTAAACTCTGTCCTCCTCCTCCCATCCTATTCCTCATGTTTTCTCATTTTTCTCACTGATACTGCCAGTACCCCTCCTCCCTGCTCCCAGTCCAGGTTTGAATCCTTGCATCTTTGCGTTCTCCCAGTTTCTTCACCCTTTTTTATTTATACTGTTGTGCAAGTGTTTGTTGCTCCTTGCTTTTCCTTCCTTGCCGTAATTTTTTTTTTACCCATACTGTTGAAGTAGTCTTCCAACTGATAACTTGCCTGCAGTTCTTTTTGCGAGTAACAAGAAGAAAGCTTTGACTTTGGGTTTTATTTTATTTATTTATTTATTTTAAGAAAGAGAGGGAGAATCAATTTTATTTAGTATTTCACATGGCTTTCTTTACTCCGAGACTCTCGGTGCTCGGGTTTAAACCCGCATACTCTTGCATGCCAGGCAAGGGCCCTAACCGCTGAGCTACCACTCTAGCCTGAATTTGGGTTTTAAATGTCACCCTTGACTTTCTGTTTTTAGACTAACAGTTTTCTATCTGTGGGTCTTGATTTCTTTGTGAAATGGAATATTGATCTCATGAGATATTTCTGTCGTTAAAATAACAAAGATTTATATGTGTTTAGCAAATTCTGGTTTTCCTTTGGATTTTCATCACTTGTCATACTGCAAGTGAATCATTTGCATTACTTCTGTATTAACATTCCTGGAAAGGTATTTGTATATGTCTTTCCCTTCCTTAAATTCCTTAATCTGGAGTTGTTGGCCTTCCATAAATTGACCTTCATCTATTTCTGCCATGTGGTATTTCCTTACACTTTGATAGGAACTACCTGCTGTAGTCAGAGTAATTTGCTCATTGTCTTCTAGACATCGAATCTATTCCTGCTTAAATCCGTCTTCCTGTACTGTTTCCCTGTAAAAAGTGCCATCTTCCATTAACTTATCTTAATAAGCTTCACCTTTTTTATGAAGATTCTCTTACCTGCTCTGGTAATTTGTTCATGTTTTGAATACCAAAGCATTTCCAATCTTTTAGTCATTTGGTACTCAGGATTTCTTAATTTTGTAATGATCTCTTTTTTATATGTGTTTTTGTCTCTGCAGCTACGCTGAATATAAAGACCACATCTCAGCATTTTTTTTAAATACATGGTGTACATAGTAGGTGTTAAACAAAATTTTCATGTTTTATTTTGTTTTTGCAAGACAGGGATTCCTTCTATATGCCGTTGCTAGACTCTGAAGATATAAATTTGAATGAATGAATTCTTGTTTCTTAGGGTAGTAGTGCCCTGAGGGAAGCCTGGTATTGCACAGATATTTCAATGTAATGTGGTAAATCCTGTGTTAAATGTATTCAAGAGATGCCATGAATATACTGAGGGAAGTGGAATTTTTCCTTTCTGATGAGAGATACAGGAAAAGCTTCTGAACTTGAATGCATGAACTTAGATTGTGTGTGTGTGCGTGCACCATATGAACAGTATTGTGGTTATTGAGACAGGATCTCCATGTTGCTGAAGCTGGTCTCCAATTCCTGAGATCAAATGATCCTTTTGCCTCAGCCTCTACAGTGGTGGGACTATAGGTGTGCACTACCACACCCAGCCTGAGCTGAGTCTTAAAGGATGAGTGGAATTAGCCGGGTAAAAAAGAAGTGGGGCACTATTGTACACTCCTGTAATCCCAGTGATTCAAGAGTCTGGGGCAGGAGGATCACAGTTTGGAGGCCTACTTTATCAAATTAGCAAGGCCTTAAGCAACTTAGTAATACCCTGTCTCAAAATAAAAAAAGGTTGGGGCTGGGTGTGGTGGCACACGTCTGTAATTCCATTTGACTCTGGAGGCTGAGGCAGGAGGATGGTGAGTTCAAAGCCTCAGCAACTTAGTGATACCCTATCTCATTGTTAAAAAAACAAAATAAAAAGGGCTGGGGATTGGCTCAGTGGTTAAATGCCCCTGGGTTTAATCCCTGGAACAAAAAAACCCCCCAAAACAAATAAGTCCAAAAAACAACAGGAGAGAGTTGGTGACATAACTCAGTGGTAAAGTGCCCCTGGGTTCCGTCCTCAGTTAAAAAAAAAATTAAGTGCAGTATTCTTTAAAAAAAAAAGCTTGACGTTGGGAATGACTGAGAGTTTGGTTGAATTAGATTTGGTCACATAAGTCTAGTAATCTGGTTATATCTAGTAAATTAAAATTAAAGAGATTTTGATTAGTTCCCATCTCACTCTTGAATTTCCTTTGGGAGTTCAAGGCTCGTTGAACAAACTTGGTCATTAATCTTTTTTTTTTTTTATTAGAGAATGAGGGAGCTTGGGGGGAGAGAGAATAAAAATGAATCAGTTTTATTTATTTTTTTCATCTGCCCTTCGTTTCTCTGACACTTAGTTGTGTACATGGTGCTAGGGTTCCAACCTGGGTCCTTGCGCCTCTAACCACTGAAAAACCATGCCACCCCTGGTCATTATTCTTAAGGGATGTTTGTTGTTCATGTTTATACTAGGATAAGGAGACGCAAGAGAAAACTATTTATGCAGTGCATACAGTAATTTCTTCAGATACACAGGTTTTAGATTTTTTCCCTACTCTTGTTAAGTTGTTTTATCTTACATAAAAATTAATTACTTGGACCATTATTAAATATGAGGGAGATAATGAAAGTTTTACTGAATACATGTAATTCTGAAGACAGTTTTGAAATAGTAGGATTTATATTTTGGAATCCTCATCTCTTAAGATAGAAGATATAGAAGGGAGGTAGAGATAAATTCTGTAGCATTAAGGGGGAAACACCAGAAATCTTTAGTTATTGATAGTAAATGAAGTATCTTTGGATTTAACTGGAGTCTGTCATAATACTTTGCAGACCATTTTCGTTCTCCCAGGTTTTGTATGTATGTGTGTGCTGAGAATTTAACCCAGGACCTCACGCAGGCTAGGTAAGTACTCTGCCCCTAAGCTGCATTCACAGGCTGCTGTCACAGTTCTTGAAGGCATTTGAATTCCATGGTATCTTTCTTAAATGATTTTAATTCTTTTATTTAAGTAACTGCCATTTGGTGCATTAATCTCCTCAGTCTGTTTCCTAAAATCATGTTTACAGACCACAGAAGTTGAGTCCTTTTTCCTCCCCTCTTCTTCCCAAGGGCATGTATTTCGGGGCCGTGTTGACTTTGTTTTACTAGCGCAGCTTCTTAAGAAAGGTCATAACATTAGTTTTTAATTAGCTGATCACCTAAATTTTTTTGAGATACTGTACAGTTGAGATAATCAGTAGTGAGATTGAAATGCACCTAAAACATGGTATTCAAAGAAAAAATGAGTTAAAACATTGCTATCTGCCCATAAACATGAGAAAGTTCTCTATATCACTGGCAATAAGAGAAATGCAAATCAAAACTTCCCTGAGACTCCACCTCACTCCTGTCAGAGAGGCAGAAATGAAGAATACAAACAATGACAGATTCTGGAGGGGCTGTGGGAAAACAGGAACACTGTCACATTGCTGGTGGGACTGCAGACTGGTACAGCCACTTTGGAAAGCAGTATGGAGAGTCCTCAAAAGGTTAGGGCTGGAACCACCTTATGACCCAGCTATCCCACTCCTGGGTATTCTCCCAAAAAAGCAGAATTGGCATATTATAGTGATACAGCTTCCATCAATGTTTATAGCAGCTCAGTTTACGATAGCTAGGTTATGGAACAACCCAGACAAGTTAATCCACTCGACAAGTGGATTAAAAAACTTTGGTACATATATACAATGGAATACTACTCAGCTATTAGAGAAAACGATATTATGGCATTTGCAGCCAAATGGATGGAGATGGATAAAATTATGCTAAGTGAAACATCCCAAACTCAGAGACTCTAGGGCTGAATGTTTTCTCTCATTTGTGGAAGCTAGAATACAACCCCGTATAGTATGATAGATGGCTAAGCTATTAATAACCTCAACATGTATGAATTTTTACACAAACAGGGGGAACCTGGCCTAGGATGCTGGGGGATGTGGGAAAGTGGGCAGGGAGGCCAGGAGAGAATAGGAATGATATCAAGGAGACCAGAGGGAGGGAGTATGGGGGAATCAACTCAGAGGGAAACCTCCAACTTCCGTGAGAAGTCCATTTAACATGGGAGTTTAATAGGGGGAAACATGGAACCATGGGGAAATAGAGGGGGAAACCATGGAATGGCATCAGCCTTGGCTTGCTCTGTCTTTATTCATCTGTTCTTGATTGTTTGATAATGATTCCCTCCTAATTGTAAGACCTTATTTAATGAATAAAAAAAGATTGCTTTCTTGATATTTTTCTTTCCATTAAATGGTGAAAACAGATAAAAAACATAATGTTAAGAGAACCACCATAGAATAAGTTTGAGAATTAAAAGAGTATCCTAGGGCATCTGTAAAATTTTACATGTGTGCACACATAACAGCGTGTATAATATATTTTGAAATGTAATTTTAAAATACTCATAGTAGGGGTTAGAGCGGTGGCTCAGTGGTTTCGGCGCTTGTCTCCCATGCGCAGGGATGCGGGTTTGAACCTCAGCACCTTGTACACAACAAAGTGTAGGAGCAATGAGGGCCATATGGAGAACTAAACAAAATTGATTCTCTCTCTCTCTCTCTCTTACTATTCCTCTCTCTTTTCAAAAATAAAATGACTAGTAGTATTATTTGTGGTACTGGGGATTGTATCCAGGAGTACTGTACAACTGAGCTGTGTCTCCAGCCCCTTTTTATTTTTTTATTTTGAGACGGAGTCTTGCTAAGTAATTGAGACTAGCCTAGAGCTTGTGATTCTCCTGTCTTAGCCTCCCCAGAATCTAGGATTATAGCCCTGCACTACCATACCAATTTTTCTTTTTTTGGCAGCGGGTGGGGGATACTGGGGATTGAACCTAGGGCATTTAACTGCTAAGCCACATCCCTAACTCTTTATTTTTTATTTTGAGACAGTCTCATTAAGTTTTTTAGGGCCTCACTAAGTTTTGACTCTGGCCTCAAACTTGTGATCCTTATCTCTTAGCCTCCCAAGTTGCTGGAATTATAGGCATGCATCATCACATCTGGATTTTTTTCTTTACTTTTAATACCTAATTGTATAAAATTTTTATATTTTTTCAAAATAATGTGAATAACCAAATGATGTTGTTTGCCTGAAATAATCATTTGTTTTTCAATGAAAAAAGATTAGAACATTTTAAGAAGCACAACTTAAATGATAAATCATATTGGCAATAAATTTTATTTTCTAAAAGGAAAGGAAACGATAATATGACAAATGAATAGTTGTCTAAATTTAAAAAGTAATTTATTAATCTTGTTGTCTGTAAACTCACACACTGGGGTCTTTTTGGATTCCTGAAATAGCATCATGGTATAGCAATTGAATGAGTAAGGTCTTTGAATTAAGATTGTCCTAATATGTATTTAGGTGGTTCTGAGTTAAGATCCAAGGTCTAACATGTATTTGCAATGTGATTTTGAACCTCTCTGGTTTTAGTTTTGCTATCTGTAAAATGATCACAATATGATTACCAGGATTACACCAGAATATGTATATGTATAAAGTACAGTATAGTTTTAGATGGGTAAGAGTCTAGTTTCTGCATTGATTTAATTTTTCACATCTTAAAATATATTGGCATTCACATCTTAAAATATATTGGTATTTAACTTACGTTTCCTAATGTAGGCTTGGAATTAGGTAGAACAGTTGTGATATAAATAGCTGTAGGATAATTGAGAGGTCTTCACTCTGAAGTGGACTTTTTTATTCTGTAAGTGTACCATCTTACATTTTATTAGTACTTTATACTTTTCAATATACTTTTTTGTAATTAATCAGACCCAGAGGTGCTTAACTCCTGAGCCATATCCTTTTCATTTATTTATTTATTTTGAGACAGAGTTTTGTTAAGTTGCTTAGGCCCTCACTAAATTGCTGAGGCTAGCCTCAAACTTGTAATCCTCCTGTCTCAGTCTCATGAGCTAGTGGGATTACAGGTGCGAGCCATCATGTTCTGCTATAATTTTCTTCTCAAATATACACAATAACTTTGTATAATTGGATTGGGATTTTATAGAGAAGGAAAGGGGCCGTAATTAGGGGATGAGTTGGGATCGATCTTAATCTGCTTCCTCTTTGACTACTGTACACACTTGAATTTAAAAATGAAAAAGTTTCCCTTTGAGCATCTACACTGATGTTGTCAAGTGGTGTAATATATTTAATTTAAATTATTCACAATTAGGTGGTTGCCAATTCATGTATAAAAAAGGATATTTCTTAGAAATTACTTTATTTTTTAAAATTTCAAATGTTAGTATAGATATGGTTCTTACCATTTTTAGTGGCATGAAAGTAATAATACTTTTTTTTAAATAAAGCAAAACCTAGAGGATGGTAGGCATGAAAATTTAAATGACAATGAGTGTGCTAGCTACTGTTGGGACAGCAGACCTAGACTGGACCGTTCAGGACACATAGGAACTATGATCATCCTGCCACCTAGGGATGTATAGCCTTCCGGGTTTTTTTATATGTACGTAAATATATCCACATACCTGTATGTACATATGTATACCTGTATATACATATGTATACCTGTATATACATACTTTGAAGAGAAGACTGGCATTGTGCCATATTATGGTTTCATAATCTTTTTTCACTTGACATATTAAGGATGTATTCATAATAGTCTACCTACATCACTGAAAACTACCATACTAGCATGCTGTTCGGTTGTATTGAATGCAATTTTTTGATTTCCTAACAATGAAAACTTACATTATCTCCAATACTTTATTATTATAAAAATACTATGATGAACATCCTTGTACATGTCTATCATTTTAGTACATCTGTTTAGAAGGAAAGTGTATTGACGTTTGAAATATTTGTTAGGCATATCCTCCTTACCCCCAGTATGTCCATACTCAAATCTTTGGAACCTGTGAATATTTTATTGCATATTACTTGGCAAGGGAGAATTAACGTTGCAGATGGAATTAAAATTGCTTAATCAGTGGATTTTAAGGAGATTGTCATGGATTATCTGCTGGACCCAATGTAATCATAAGGAACCTCTAAGTATGAGAGAGGAAGAAGAGGAGTCAGAACTGGGGAGATGGCATCCTTCTAGTTTTCAAGATGGAAAAGGACTAGGAGTCAAGAATGCAGTCTCCAGAACCAGGAAAAGAAATCAGGATTCTCCTTAGTGTCTTAATAGTTTAGCCATGGTAACACCTTGATTTTTAGCTCACTAGAACGCATTTTGAACTTCTGACCTTCATATCTGTAAGATAATAAACATCAGTGGGTGGGGCTGAAATGTCTAACCCTCTAACCACTTGGTCTTTCTAGTGACCAGCCCCTCCCTGAAGTTAACTGGGAACCTCAATCTAAGTCACCTTATTAGAAAGGGGTTCATTATGAATAAATAAGACATTTCCATCACTTAGGAAATTACTAAGTGCTCTGTGACAGGAAGCAGATACCAGTTATATTTCACACTATGGGACAATAACCTTCAAGCTTTCTGCTTTTTTTGTTTGTTTATACCTGAAATAATGATTAATTTTTCCTCCACTGTTTTTGGCAGCTGGTATAAAGCCACTGGTGATTGTGGCTCTCAAAAATGTGTCACCACAAGTACTACTCTCATTTTAAATACTAACAGAATTCCTTTCCTTTGTGAGAATTTATTGTTTTTGTGTTGGATTTAGGAGAGTTTGTAGTGTATCCTGATGTGACCATATATGTATCTTTGTGAAACTTTGAAAGAGAATGAGTTAAATACCATTTTATATTCTTTTGGCATGTTGTTTTATGACTTTATAAATAGTGGTTTTTTTTTTTTTTTTTTTTTAGGAATCATTTTGACTGATTTGTCATCTGAAAGCCTTCTTGATGATTGTGCTCTTAGACTCTTTTGTATGGGTCCTGGGTTTAATTCTTATTCACCTGTAATTTGGCAGACACCTATAGGCTTGCTTTCTCAGTTCTGGCCCTGAGGCTTGCCTAGGTTTGCAATGTGAGGAATAGCTATATAGAGGGGATGCTTGTTTTTCTTTTGACATAATTAATAATAGTAATAACCAGTACTTATTTTTGTGACAGACACTTTTCTAAACATTCACCTTTATTAATTCTTTGAATTGCAGTAAGAGTACTGTGAGCTATATACTAGTATTGCTGTGTTTTACAGATGAGCAAACAGAAGCTCACGGTAGTTAAGCTTAGGGTCATACACAGAGTGGCAGAGCCAAATTTTGAAGCCAGGACTCAGGGTTTTCAGAATCTGTGCTTTCAGCCGTGTATCCTACCAGTTGTATCTCCATAATTGTATTTGCTTAGAATTGTAGCTTTTTAATTTTTATTTTATGTTTATATAAAACAATTATATAATCTAAACAAGCTTTTCTCATCATTCTCAACCTTTCCAATATATTTATTTTCTCTGAACAGTAAGTAATGGTTGGGGTGGTTTTACCTAAAAGCTTATTGAATGGAGGAGAAAGGGAAGTTGTTTTTTTTTAATATTTGAAATAAAGTCATTTAGACTGCTTTAAGTCATCTTACTGACGAGTTAACCTACTGCTTCTCTCTTATTATAGCTACTTTCTCCAATTCAGCCTTTAGTATTGATACCTACATGCAGGCCGTTTACCAGGATCCTTGGAAATATTTAAAAAAATAGTTGTTTATGGGAACAAATTAATTCTGACCCACCTGGACTAACAGGACAAGTAGAGAATGATTTCCAGTTTTTGTAACTTCAGAAAAGATTGGGATTTTCTTTTTCTTATTGACTAGGTAGAATTGTTACATAGAGATATTCAGATGCCAGCGTCTAATACTAAGGGATGTGGTTTTGCATGAATGGAATTTAAAACTTAGTAAGTTGCTTCAAAAGGAGAATTCAGGGTAATTTGCTTATCCATTTATTTTGGAATGTTGAGCCTTCTGCATGTTGGGCAAGTGCTCTGCTGCTGAGCTCATCCTGTGGTCCCAAGTGTGACTTTTAAAAAGTAACATATTGCTAAAACTATACTTTTATATGTGGTCTGACATCTTTGAATCTACGATTTTCCTTCTTAAACTTACTATCAATTGATTGAGATGGCAAGACTGGTTAACCGAAGAAAAGGGACAACTTCCTTTTATCTCACAGTGTTAGCTCTTTTGTTTTGTTTTTTCTTTTTTGAATTATGTGTGGTACTGGTGATTGAACTCAGGGGCACTATACCACCAGCCCTTTTTGTTTTGAGAGTCTTGCTAAGTTGCCAAAGCTGGCCTCAAACTTGGGATCTTCAGCTTTACTTTCTCAGGTAGCTGGGATAATAGGTGTGTGCCACTACTCTGAGCTTTTTTTCTTTCATGTTAACTTCATGTTGCCTCTGAAATGTTCCTTCTGCCAGAAATTTTTTCTTTGAACCATCTTGGCATCTTTTTTGCCAGATGAGTGACTAAGTGTTTCTCATTGTTCTTAGTCTTCTTTCATTGGTCAATTACTTTTGTTATGTGTTCACCATTTTTTGTTGCCATTTTAACATTTGAAGAGAGAAAACCACCTCTAAATTTTGTACAAACTGATGGTCATATTGACATTCAATAAATATTGACTAATAATGTGAGCTTTTACTTATTCAAGCCTTTTGAATTACATGAATTTCTCACAGTAATTGACAGATCTTGGTCTTCAAGGATTGATAGTCTGAATAATTAATCAGTAATATTCTAATTATACTTGGTTGAGGCAGTGAAAAGAAGCAATAACTATACTGTTCTTTTAAAGAAGTGCTAAGGGATAGAGAGTAGAGCAGTAGAGCACTTGCCTGGCATTCATGAGGATCTGGATTTGATCCCTAGCACCACATACACAGCTAAGTAGAAGAAAAACAAAAACCAGATGAGAAAATAAAATAAAAATTAACTCTCTCTCTCTCTCAAAAAAAAAAAAAGAAGAAGAAGTGTTAATACAGTGTAAGGATGGAAGATAAGGGGAGTTATTCTTAATTGTGAGGAACAGAAACGGTTCTGGCTTATTTAAGCATGCAGGGGTTGGAGACCTAGGCTTAACAGCTGTACTAGTTTCCCATTTACCACCTACATTGTGAGTTAAAATAACACAAATGTGTTATCTCATAGGTCTGGAAGTCAGAAGTTTGAAATGAGCCCCATTGGGCTAAATAAACTCAAGGGGTTGTTCTTTTTGGAGTCTCTAGGGGAGAATCCTTTTACTTTCCCTTTCCAGTTTTTGAGGCTCCTGCCTTCCTTGGCTCATGGCCCCCTTCCAGGTCCCAAGCCAGTAATCTTCTGTTTCCCTTATCACTCTATCCTATGTTTCCCTTATCACATTCTCTCTGACTCTTGCCTCTCTCTTTCACTTGCTAGAATCCTTGTGTTTATATTGGGTACACTCAGATAATCTTTCTTCCAAAAAATTTTAATCATATCTGAGACTTTTTTGGGGATGCTTTTATATATTCAGAGGTTCTGGGGATTCGGATGTGGACATCTTGGCAGTGGGGGTACATTATGTCTCCTACAACAGCTATGTAATCTGGAACAGTGCCTCAAATCACACCTATGAAGATACCATGTAGAACCTTGATTCTGTCTATAACTTGTATCTTTGATCCCATTCATTCCTGACACCATTCCACTGCTGTTGGAAATTGAGGGTGCTTGCTGCTGCTGTCTAGGATGGATTAGCCATAGTTTCTACCTTCTCTTATTAGCTCCCACTTAAATGGAGTTGGTGTGTTCATTGATGGAGCCTGAATCATTTGTCTGATCTTGGTTGCAAGGGAAGCTGGTAAATCTATAGTAGGATACAAGTTCTGCCTTATAAATTGGAGGATTTCTTAAAAATAGGAAGAAAAATTCATGTTAGGGTTCTAAAAGGAATGCCAGCCAAAGAGAGCATAAAGTACTGTTCAGTTGAATCACTGGTATGAGGATTGTGTTAACAAATGCTGTTCCAGAGATAACACAAATGAGTGAGATACGTTTCTCATATCTGGTGCCAGCCAGGGCAGAAGTGGAAAACTATGTGTATATACCAGTACTCTTAACATAAATCAGTGCTATTTTTCCAGACCATAATTAATATGGAGCCAATTATGTGACATAAAGGGATTTCAGTTAGTGTATATAGTCAGTCCTCCATATCCATGAGTTCACCATCTATGAATTCAACCAACTGTGGATTGAAATTTTTTTTTTAAAGATTTGGATCTGTATTGAACATCTGCATACTTTTCTTTTTTATCAGCCGCTCCCTAAACAATACAGTGTAACAAATATTAGTAAATACATTGTATTAGACATTACAAGAAATTGGTGATTTAAAGTATATGGGAGGATGTGTGCAGGAAATATGTAAATACTACACCGTTTTATATAAGGGTCTTGAGTATGCTTGGATTTTGGTATTCAAGGGAGGTCTTTGAACCAGTTCTCTGTGGGCACCAAGGAATAACTGTTTTTTACCTTTTGACCAAAAACTGTTCTTGACTGTACCTTAAAGACCTTTGGAAAGGTGACATGAGAATGATCGGTGGAGAAAAGAGGTTTTTCCTCTTGTATTCTGTTAGGATATCAGTAATAGTGGTAATAATATATATTTGTGCTGTCTAAACTATATGTGGCTGTTTAAATTCACTTAAACTGGGGCTAGAACAGTGGCTCTGTGATTATGGTGCTTGCCCAGCATGTGCAAGTAACACGGTTTCAAACCCCAGCACCCACGTACATAATCAAGTGTCAGAGCAACGAAAGCCATGTGAAAAACTGAATAAAAATTGATTCTCTCTGCCTCTTTCTGTCTCACTGTTCTTCTCTCTTAAAAAAAAAAAAATTCATGGGCTGGAGTGGTGGCTCAGCGGTTTCGGCCTGGCAAGCATGAGGACCCAGGTTCAAACCCCAGCACCACGTACACAACTAAGTGCTGGAGCAACTAAGGCCATGTGAAAAACTAAATAAAGTTGTTTCTCTCTTTCTCTGTCTTTCTCACTGTCCCTCTCTCTTAAAAAAAAAAATTCACTTAAACTAAATGAAAGTTGAAATTCAGCTTCTCAATCTTGCTGAAAATGTGAAGAGTTCATGTGGCTTATTGGACTGTATACCAGTGGTGTGGTGCATTTATTGTATGGAGGTCAATTCAGGGAAAATGTTAGAGTCTTTTTTAACCAGTTTTTTTTTTCTTTTTCATAAATACTTCAACAGTCTCCATTCATATGTGTTAATTGTTGTTTTTACTGACAAACTTTGCAAAACAAGCCTTCCCTTTTCATACAGGAAATTGAAACTTAGACCAAAGGTCAAACAGCAGAGTAAACAGAGATTTAATTACTTCATTCTGCCGCAGTACAATTCAAAGTACCTAAAGTACCTAGAGTGCTTAATACTGTGTTAGATGATAAGGAGTTAAAAAGCTGACTGCTCTTCTAAGGTCCAGGCTTCATTCTCAAGTTCACATTGAATCTTTCTGCTTGGGCTGGGCAAGGGAAGTCAAGTGAAATAATCTTGAGAAGGACCAAATAGAGTTTCTCCGAGATGGTTTAATGCTGTGGTGGGTGTTGTACGTCTAACTCCTAGGTCTTTCAACTTGACTGGAAACCCACCCTCCAAGGTTGGATCTGGTATTTCTTAGGGAGTCTTCACCAACCTAGTCAATTTCATGCTATAACCCCTACTAGATTATTCTGTGTTGATTTGCTTACAGATTATCTCCTCCTGTAACCCCTGATCAACAATGTAAGTTCCCTGAAAGCAGGAACTTTTTCCACTACTGTGTATCACTGGACCTAGAATATAGTAGGCCCTCAAATATTTATTGTTGCAATCAGTGGTAAATCATATAATACAACTGTTTCCATCAGTGTCTTGGGTTCCCTTTGTGTTGCTAATAAGATGCCTTAGACTGAATAACTTAGAAACTTAGAAAAGAAATTTAGAATAGAAATTTATTTCTTACAGTATTGGAAGCTGGGAAGTCCTGGGGTCCATAACTGAAGGGCTTTGTGGTGTCATCCTGGGGCAGAAGGGCAAGAGAAACCAAATGGGAGAGCTTTATTACCAACTTAGTCTCAAGATAACTAACCTACTCTTGAAAAGAACATTAATCTCTTCATGAGAACCCTCTTGTCTTACCTTACCTAATCACTTCTTATTAGGCTACCACTTCCCAAAACTCTGGCATTGGGAGTTTGTTTCCAACACATGAACTTTGGGAGATAAATTCAAACTGTTAACAATCAGTAAGCAGGATGGTTGTCCTGGAGGGACTCTCTCTTGCACTTTACAGTCACTGTGGTTTTAGGTGTCAGAAGTCTTTTTGTAATCTTTTCTTTTTATATTATTAAAATAAGAGATCCTCTCATAAATGTCTTATACCTACACTAGCCACTTGTGTCTGTTCACTGACTTTCAAATTTGGGTGAATTAAATTTTAAAGACCTTGCTTGATTAATTTATTGGAAAACTTTTAAGTATAGAACAAGTAGGCATGTAAATCTATCTACCATTCCAACAGTAAATTTTGTGAAATCTGAATATGTTAAGTATTTCCTATGAAAATTTAGCTATTGAATTTAGAGGTGCTATAGTCAAAATACCCATCAAATTTTGATAGTTTAGTATGAAAAGAATTTAAAAACAGCTTTTATATTGATCACATATTCAAATGCTAATATTTTAGTTATGTTAGGTTAACCAAAATTCAGTGTATTTATTTATTTTTGGTACTGAGGATTGAACCCAACAGCACTTAACCACTGAGCTACTTTCCCAACCCTTTTTTTATTTTTTATTTTGAGACAGGGTCTTGTAAAATTACTCAGGGTCTTGCTAAATTGCTAAGGCTGTCTTTGAACTTGTGATCTTCCTGCTTCAGCCTCCTAAACCACTGAGATTATAGGTATGTACCACAGCGTCTGACCTGGTGTTTTTATTTTTTTTAAAGTAGCTGAAACTTAATTATATCTGTATTTATATTTCTATTAGCCAGTAGTAATATGGACCATAAGGATTTTCCACCAAAGGATTTTTATTAAATGTTCTTAAAAACTTTATTTTTTGTCATACTTACCATCTAGATGTTTAAATACACAAATAATTTCTTAGCAGGCCACTTAGTTCAGGCTTTATCTGTTTAGATTGGTATGATAAAATTCTTTTTAAGAGAGATTCAGTTTTATTTAGTTTTTCATGTGGTGTTCGTTGCTCTGACACTTCTTGTGTACGTGGTGCTGGAGTAAGAACTCGTGTCCTTGCACCTGAG
Organism: Aplodontia rufa; assembly: GCA_004027875.1. Taxonomy (NCBI): domain Eukaryota; kingdom Metazoa; phylum Chordata; class Mammalia; order Rodentia; family Aplodontiidae; genus Aplodontia; species Aplodontia rufa. The sequence goes on along the minus strand of PVKS010002851.1, from coordinate 52,425 downwards.
AGACAAGCACTTTAACCGTTGAGCCAACTCTCCAGCCTTATAAATTTGGGAACTCTGTACAAGTGAAGTCATGGAGACTGTTGGGGAAAACTGCCAAAATGCATGTAAAAGACAATAAGAGCTTGCAATCAGAATACTGAGAAACATCAGTGAAAGGTTTTAAGGGGGGGATAAGCAATGGGATTTTAGAAACTGGTTACATATGAAGGATGAAGGAGAGGGCGAGCCATTGATGATATTAAAGTTGGCCATGAAGAAATTATACACCTTTTAATGGAAATAGGGAATAAAGGTGAGTACTGAAGGGACTTTTTAAGGCATATCTATGCTGACATGCTGTATAAGGAATTGGAATGAGACCATAGCATGATCTGGGTTGGAAATTATTGAATTCATAGTTGTCTGCTAGTGGTAAGACTTGAATCTACAAGCAGGGAAGGAATTAGAAAACTACAGTCAGACTTCCACCTCTGCTGGTTCTGCTTCTGTGGATTTAACCAACCCTGGATTGAAAATACTCAGAAGTAAGACTGGAGGCTTAGATGAGTGGTAAAGCACATGCATCACATGCATGATGTCCTGGGTTTGATGACTGGCACCCCAAAAAATAATCCATACTGAACACTGCATGGAGATGACTTCTTGTCATTTTTCCCTAAATAGTACAGTAAAATAACTATTTACAAAGCATTTAAATTGATTATAATAAGTAATCTAGAAATAATTTAAAATAAACAGAAGAGGATGTGTTTAGGTTATATGCAAATAGTATAGCATTTTATATGAAGAACTTGAACATCTGTGGATCTTGGTATGTAAGGGACATCCTGGAACCAATCCTCTGTGGATTCTGAGGATTAATTATGTAACGGTATCAAGCCCAGATGCCTGGGGAATAGGCACTAGATGGTAATAAAAGTCAACTTCACTGTTGTTAAATGTATATGTTCATTGAATAGAACATTGAGAAACATTAAAGCATTGTAATATTAAAATTGCCACCACTACTGTCAACCCCTTCCAGTCTTTTTTATGAATGTAGAAATATGTATTTTATGCAAATACAGATAATGCATTTTAATTATATTAAACATTGTTTTGAAGAAATACAAAATTGCCTGCTTTTCCTCTGCTGTCACATCACAATCAATACAAAAGATGCCCATCACCTTAAAAGGTAGAAAACATCCCCTCCCCCTCCTTGCACAGCACACAAGCATTAGCAGACATCATGGAGGTGTCTTCTAATCCAGTTCACTTCTGTCACTTTCTACCTGGAAATAGCACAGATCCCATAGGTTCAGGGAGTTATGAGCCAGGAACTGGACAAAAACCCAAAATGTACATCATAAGCATATATTGTTTTTATTTATTTTTGTGCACATGAAGTGTTGGGGATAAAACCCAAGGTCGCACACACATCTAGGCAAGTATTCTAACACTGAATCAAACCCAAGTGTATACTGTTTTCAATCAGATTATTATCTTTGTATTACAGAGAACTCATCTGAAGTGTCTAGTTACTATTACAAAGATATCCCTGCACCACCCTAATCAAGATATGGAATATTTTCAAATCCCCAAAAAGTTTTTTCAGGTCCCTTTGCAGTCAGTCTTGACTACTTAATTTTAACCTATGCTTCAGGCAAATCATTACTCTAATTTTTATTGCTGTTGATTGCTTTTGCTTGCCACAGAACTTCATAATATAATCATATAGCATGCACTCTTTTGTCTGAATTCTAGCCATATAATTATGTACATTGGTGGTTCCTTTCTGTTGACTGCTGAATTGTATTCCATTGCATGTATATACCAGTTTGTTTATCCATTCGCCTTTTGATGAACCTTTAAGTTGTTTCTAGTTTTTTGCTGTGAATAAAGGTTTATAGGAACATTCTTTAAAAAATACTTTCATGGACATGTTTCACGGTTCTTGATTTGTGTGTGTGTGCACATGTTAATGCTCAGAAAGGACTTTTTGGTAAGTGACAGACTGTGTATGTAAGGGTGGTCCCATAAGATTGTTCAGGAGCTGAAAAATTCTCATCACGTCATATTTTTACTATTCCTTTTCTGTTTCGGTATGTTTAGATACACAAATGCTTGTTGTGTTATAGTTTCCTAAGCTTTACAAGTTTGTAACCTGAAGTAGACTATACATCTAGTTTATGTAAGTGCAGTCTATGATGTTCACACATCAGAAATTTCCTGACAGTGCATTTCTCAGAATCAATCATGTATCTCTGTCCATTGATGGATAAATGTGGTAAATAACACACAAAAAATGTTCACCTGGCATACATATACACGTGCACATTCATATATGTACACATTAATATGTACATATGTATGTGTGTATGTATCTTCTAGTGTGTGGCTTGCCCTTTTAGTTTCTTGATGAATGACCATTTTTTGCTTACTTTAAGATTTTATTTTGAGGGGCTGGAGCACGGTTTTGGCACTTGCCTGGCAAGCATGAAGACCCGGGTTCAAACCCCAGCACCACGTACACAACTGAGTGTTGGAGCAACTAAGGCCATGTGAAAAACTAAATAAAGTTGTTTCTCTCTTTCTCTGTCTCTCTCACTGTCCCTCTCTCTTTAAAAAAAAAAAAAGTTTTATTTTGAAATACTTTAAATTACATCTTAGTGAAATGAATATTCATATTCATCTAGCTACCCTTAATAATAGTCCTTTTTTTTTTTAAGAGAGTGAGAAAGAATCAACTT